>JAQGAB010001144.1:0-18568 GCA_034696565.1 Isotomurus graminis
CACACCTGTCAAACAATTTAAGCATTCAAAGCTCACTCAAAGCACACTTACAAAAATTCCTACACTTTGTAAGACAATATAATACTCAATATAATCGTTGATTTTAATTTTTTAATTTATAGTGACAACTTGTATGAGCCCGTGAATCCACCCACTATGCATGCAACAGGGAGTTCATCTGCGATGAAGGATCCTCTGGAAACAGGATCTTTGGATGGCCGAAGATTTGAAATCCCTCCAGAGATCGATGTACTTACGTCACGCTTTTTATCCTCCGTCAGTTAAATTGTTATTAACGTGTGATTTAATTTGTAGATTATAACATCCTATGGACTCGATGGATTGGACTTGCCTGACCGTCACGACAGAGGCTTTGACGGAGACAAGGAGTGGGTGCACTCTGATGAAGAACCAAGTACCAGTATCAGTGTCCCTCAAAAGGCGTTGTTCACAGCAGGAATCCGTCAAGGAGACGCTAAACTTCCATCAGATTCTTCGCCTCGATCTAGCATTCGACCGTTGACAAACAAAACCATCAGTTTTGCACCGGACACTGAGGAAGGAGAGGAGGAATTCCAGCCGATGGAACAAGACATTCAAGAAGTTCCTACAAGTTCACACACTCCTGCTGCTTCTACTGCTCAGGCTAGTGGAGGCCCACCTAAGAAAACCACAACAGCTTTTGAAATCTTGAAAAGCAAGGCTGCAGGTGCTGCTGACCAAGTGAAACAGCGATTTAAGATCGGACTCCCTACAAGACAGAAGTTGAGCAAAGAAGAAGGAGCTAAACTCCGTCGACGCCCACGGAAGAAAGTTGCTGGTGAACTAGACCAAGAGGTTCCTGAAGACATGGAAGTGAAAGAAGAAGAAGGTGACATGGAGGTGGTGGCAGAACAAGAAGAAACTCCAGCAACCGAATCATCTGAGATGGAAACGGAAGTTACTGAAGAATCGTCAGCTAAAGAAATCAAAGAAGAAGCTCTTCGCAAAGAAAAGGAAGCCAAAGAAGATTCTCAGCGTAAAGAAAAAGAAGCCAAGGAAGAGGAAAAGCTAAGGAAACAGAAAGAACAAGAAGATCTTAAACGCCAAAAGGCAGAAGAGAAACAACTCGCTAAAGAAGAAGCTCAAAAGAAGAAAGCTGAGGAAAAGTTGGCTAAACAAAAAGCTGCAGATGAAGCAAAGAAAGCTGCTGAAGAGGCAAAGAAGGTCAAGTTGGAAGAACAACTTGCTAAAGCAAAAGAAGCTCAAGAACTGAAGCGTCAGAAGGAGGAGGAAGATCTGAAGAAGATCCGAGAACAAGAAGCTCAAGCCAAGGAACTCCAGGAGAAAAAGCGACTGGAGGAGGAACAACGGAAAGAGGAAGAAGCAAAGGTCAAAGCGAAAGAAGCTGAGGAACGAAAGCAACAAGAAGAAACTCAGAGGAAAGTCCGAGAACAAGAAGCAGCATCCGCAGCAGCAGTTCAGGCTGCAGCGACTCAAGCAGCGGCACCTGAGGCAGAAGTGGTGACTGAGGCTGCAGCAATCGAAGTGACAGAATCAACTGCTGCTCAAGAAGAAATAAGAATGGAAGAAGAAGAAACTCCAGCAGAACCTGAGCAGACAACTTCAACTCCAACTGGAACAGGAAAGAGGAAAGTTAAGAAAATGACTTTCCCCCAAATGCCTCACCTTCCCAAGATGCCTGACTTGCCTCATATTGACTTGGACTTCAGGAAGAAGATAATCAAGAGAAGTAAAACTCCCCCTGCAAGACCAGAACCTCCTAAGTCTAAATCAAAGAAAGGTGCTCTAGAGACGGAGAATCAGTTGGCAGCTCAATATGAAAATGAAATACAGGATCGAAATGCGGATTTGGAAGAAGAAGAGCAAGCACAACCCGCAACCCTTCCTGAACCACAAATTTACGTGACTCAACCATCAAATGAGGCACTGGAGGAGTCTGAAACCCATGTTGAGTGGGAGCCAAGTTCTACTCATGGTGGAGATGGTGAAGAACCCTCTACTAGTAAGAAACCTGCAGCTAAAGAACGGTTTGATAAGTTTGGAAAGTCTCTCAAAGGATTCGGAAGTAAGTCGAAGGAAGTTGCTTCCCAAAAGTCAAAAGCTATGGGACAGAAGATGAAAGTGCTAGGAAAAGATCTTCAAAAGTTCGGAGTGAAAGTTAATGAAAAGTATCAATCGACGATTGAGGAGATAAAAGCGAAGCAGGAAGCAGCAAAGGCAAGATCCAAGCAGAAAGCGAAAGAAGCTGAGGATGTGGAAGAACAAATGGAGTTTGAAGGTGAATATCCTGAGAGTTCGACAGAACCCCGACGAACATTCAGGTTTCGCAGGAGAGACGAGTCTCAAGAGGAGTCTGAAGAAGCAGAGTCCAAGCCACAAGCATATTATGAAAATTCGGAGGATCTCAGGGCAGAAAATGAACAAGAAGGACCCCAAGACGATAGCAAGATGACCAGAAGTCAACTCCTTGGTCGAGCTGACCGCGACTGGGAGTCACCTTTAGACTTGGCACACAGCAGAGATGCGTCTGAAGAACCTTTCTCTGGAAACGCGTCTTCACGAGACTCTCCTCCAGGTTCATCCATGGCGTCATCAACCTTCGCTCACGTCAGAAAACAAGGAGTCCTCGAGGAGATCGACTCGGATGAGTTTTTCTTGCGAGAAAAGGGAATTTCCGAAGGAGAAGATGCGGAAGAAATAAACAGATTTTTGGTAGAAGAACTCAGACAAGCTTTCAGACCCCAAGCACCAAATGCTCTCGCTGGGTTCGACATGCCTGAGTCTCCTGATCGACCTGAGAGGTCTCCACGAAAACCACCCAGGAAAGAAAAGGACGACCAGCCACAATCGTATCAAACATTTCCTCCAGAAAGGCCCAGGAGAAAAGCGCCTGGTTACGTTTCCGCTTATATGAATCAGCAGCAAGAGGAACGTGAACAAGATCAAGAGTCTCAAGAGGAAGAGCGAGGATCACCTCAAGATGACCTCGCAGACTATGACGAAGATGGTATGCCAGTTTTAAAGGAGGACGTAGAGCTGCTACATCAAGAACTACATGACCGAGAGCTTGGCGAAACTAACGGTTACGAAGATGACGGAAGATACGAACCAATAAATGAAGAACCCGTTAAGCCCGTGCGAGCAAAGAAGGGACAGCGAAAGCCCCCACCAACTACCCCAGTGTACTACAACACCGTGGCAGGAAATGAGTGGATGAGAGACGTGGAAGATCAGATTGAAATACTTGAGGAAGCCTCATCACCAAAGCCTCCTCAACGTGAGAGAAGGAAGAGCAGCAGAAGCAACCAGTTCTCCGAAGTCAGCGAAACGCGAGCAGTTGAAGACACATCAGTTCACGGAGAAAGTCAGCAAATCACCGGAGCAGAGAGCGATGCGAGATTCACCACCAGTGAAGCCGACCCTGACGATGGTTTCGAGTACGTGGATGAAGCAGGATATGCTGTAGTTCATAAAGATCGAGATGTCCCCAGAACAGCTCCAAGAAGGAAGAAGAAGTCAGGAAGCAAAGGAAGTCTCAAGAGACAAAGTCCTGACCAGCAGAGGTCGGAAGAAGCAACGGGAAGTGAGCAAATGTTCTTTTCTCTTCCTCGACAAGCCCCCAAGACTTCTTTCCATGTCACTCCTCCTTCAAGACCTCAAAGGAACTACAGTACACTTACTCCTAGAAGACCACCACGCAATAAGTCCAGTCCGCGACCGGATCGAAGGAACGTTGCAGAAGCATCAGGCGCAGGAGGTGACTCGTCAAGACCGAGTACAGCGATTGGAATCATGCAAGGAAGACCGTTACCCCCTCCTCCACGTCCTGAGCGTTCTCCCATTCCCATGAATGACTTGGATATGACATCTATCGAACGATCCGTGGGTGCAAGGCACTATGCAAACTTTGACGATGGAAGTGATGCTGGAGCGAGAGAAGTAGTTGAAGAAGTGTTCATAGCTACCAATATTCCTGTCCTTGGAAGGCAAACGGAAAGCTCGGCAGTTACGTCGAGTGCATTGGCTGATGATGACGATATAACGATTGGAATCCAGACGGACCCTCTTCACGAAGAACCGAGCATTGAAGCAGTTACGAGGTCGGTGGCAGTTGACAGTAGCAGAGTTCAGAGACAAAGGTATGTACCGTGTGTTTAGAGAAGCGAATAGCTATTAATTGATTATGCCATTGCAGTGATTCCCTCAACACGACCACAACCGCTTCGGATGACCGAGCTACACGAACAGAGCGACCGAAAAGCCCCGTACCCCCGCGAGAAGACGCTTTCTCAAGTGGTGCCACACCTCAATTCGTATTTCCACGACGCTTGCACCTCGACGAACTTGAAGTAGACATTCTTCGAGTTAACGATTTGAGTGCAAATTCAATTAACGTTCAGCATCTTTCAGCTCCTCACCTTCAAGTAAGATCAGCACTTAACAATGTTTGAGCTAGTTTAAATGCTTCCTTCAAATACTTAAAGGTATTCACCCATACAATTATCCCTACAGGTTCACTCACTGACTGCAACAGGTTCCCTGTCTGTCGCCAGTATCCACACACAAACTCTAAATGCTGACCAAGTAAACTGTAACCGCCTGTCAAGTGACACAGTAGACCTTCCATCAATTCCTCCAGTTTCCTTTCACCAACTTTCATCACCAGACGATGAACCCGCAGCTCAGCCCACCCAGCCATCCACAGAGCCTCCTGAGGAGTTGCGACTAAACGCAGCAGAGAAAGACGACGCTGAGAATGAGAGTTCATTTCCATACATGGAACGCGAACTGTATGGAAACAACTTGGACAGGGACCAAATAAAAGAGGATCCTTCTGATAAATACGACGATTCTGCGTTAATTGGTGACATTTCCGACCCAGATTTGAAGTTTTCAGTAGACGACACACCCGAAGGTGAAGATTTTGCTCAGTACACACCTCAGCACAGTTCAACCTTACCTGATGATGCGATTAAGTCTGAGGAGGCTTCAAATGCACTGGAAGACCTTAACATACCCTTAGAGGAACTCCCTATTGAACGGGAAACTTTCAGGTCCTCAGCAATCGACTTAATGAACGAAGAATACTTAGAACAACCAGAAGTCGACTTCAGTCCCGTCAAAGAAGAAGAAAAGTTTGTATCCTCGCAGGACGCAGAGTTTGAGAGACTTTACCGATCCTCTTCTCCATCAGACCTGTGCACAATCCCTAATATTGACCCCAACGGTTCCTTAGAGGATGAGATTCTCGAAGCCAATATACAGATATCTTACACATTACCAAATGAGAACGTACAACAATCAGGAAGCGAGGGAGGAAGCATTGACATCGCTGATGAGGAGCATGTGCCAATTAGTTTAGTGCAGATCGAACCATCAGAAGGAGAGGAGGAGGAGGAGGAGTCTGTAGTTCAAGTCAAAGTCACACTTCGGGATCTCATTGATCAAGGAGGATCATCTTTGTGTTCCCCTCGGCAAGTTCCAACGTCTAGTCAGCCAGAACCTGAAATAGAAGAAATTCAGGCTCCTCAACGAGTTATTAGGGAACCTTCACCACCAACCCCAATTCTGGAAGTCCAAGTCCCCGTGGCTAGAGTAGTGGCGGCACCTCCACCACCAATCATCCCACCACGACAGCAAACTCCGCCGAGACCTTCCATCGCTACGCCACAAGTTGCTGCTTCTCCAGTGGCCCAAGCTTCAAGACAAACTGAACCAGAAGACATTATACAGCTAGGAATTAGACTAGGACGCGCATTAACTCGCTTAACGATGCGAGGATTGCAAGCCATGATAGACTACGTCGACACCGCTACGTCAGATGACCCGTCAAAAGCTGAACAGCAGAAAGCTAATCTCCAAGTTTTGCTCTGCGTTATTCTGATGGTAGTTGCAGCTCTTATGCTTTCATCCCGATCAGGCCCGTCCTTCAACAGATGGGAGTTTTATATGCCTCCACCGGAGCTCTAAATCTATTGATTTCAGTAGTAATTGTTATCAGAGTGAATGTCGTCCTTAATTTTAGCCATGTACAAGGTCCTCTAGGTCTACATCGCTGAATAACTCGCTGACCTTAATAAGTCCTCTGGACCTTTGCATGGACGAAAACATCTCTTCAAGTCTTAAATTGTTACTCCTGTCTTAAGCAGCACATATACGACTATATAGTGTGACTACTGTATCTGTGTAAAGTTTATGATATTATGTTTAATGGTGGAGAAAAATAAATTTGAAACTCTTAACTTTTCATGTATTTTGCATGAACACAGATTCTTCATATGGATTTCATGGAATCTGCGTCCACACGATGTCACACAGTGGAATATGAAACAGCCGTGCATTTTGTATAAACATACTTTAAAAATATAGGAAATAGGCATTTGGGCATTAATTAATTAAGTACAGTTGATTCATATTATAAAAATGCCGAAAGAAGCAGTTTAGTGAACAAAGAAAGGAAATGAGGATGAGACAGATCGTTAAATAAGTGACGAGGAAAAGAGCGGGAAAGTTGTGTGGGAGGGAAGCGGTATTTACCAACACTCGGTTTTCCCTCAGTCTCCTGTGCAGTGACAAGTGGTATCATCGCGCGATGGATCGAAGAGAAATAATAAACCCCTTTGTCGCCACTCGGTCGATTCCACGAAGTCCCCCCAGAAGTTGCATGGGGTTTGATGGTCATGACAAAACCTCAGATGTGGACCACGACGAAATCGACGAAACTCCTATTCCGAAGAAGTCACCTGTTGAGCAGTATGGATTTTGTTCGAAGGTACCTCCGGAGAGATTTTACACAATGTTGGAATTATCTGGTGAACTTATTCTAAGTTTGTGTGCTTAGGCTACTCCTTTGGATTTCTCGGTGATGAAGGATTCGACATTCGCTAGTGATGATGGGGAGGACGAGAAGAAAGACGACTTCGTTGAATTCCGGGAACTCAGAGTTTTTGAAAAAATGGAGGAGTTGACGGAGAGACCGAGTTTTTGTTCGCAGGCGTCTGCAGTAGACAGATTTTTGAATCATGATATCAGCTTTGAAGAGTGTCAGAGCGAGGATGAAGTCGAGGGCTGCGAGGATGATGTTGTGTCCAGAAGCAGTCAGGAAAATAGTGCAGATGAAGTAGATGAAAGTGTGTCTGAAGAAAGTGATCATGAATCAGAAGACAAAAATGAAAAGGTGGAGAAAACTTCGGATATAAAGAATCAGCTGTCTCAAAAAGAGTATGATGATTTGGTGCGTGAAATGGTAAGAAAATGGTTTGTAAATACTGTTTCACTGTTTAGTAATTTACTGTCATGATACCTATACGAGTAATCTGTTTGATTTTTAGTACACAGCTGTGAGACAAAAAGAAGTGGAGGAAACACCAGAGGACCCAGATAGTCTGTGCTCAACTGTTTTAGAACGCCTCAATGAGCAAGAAATAGTTATGAAAGACATGAAGCACGAGTTGCAATTAGCAAAAGAACTTAGAAAGGCTTTAGAATATAAAGAGACAGAGTTGCAGAGTGAGCGTCTCAAGCTTGAATCTTATAAGTTAGAAGAAAAAGAGAAGCTCGAAAAACAACAAAAACGAGTTTTGATGCAGAGAAAAAGTATTGATAAAGTTAGCGAGGAAGCTTCAAAGCTCAGAGATCAAAATGCTCAACATTTATCTAAAATTGAGACGTTAACTAGAAAGCTATCTCGTATAGAAATGGACCTTAGAAAGAAATCTAATTTGTGGGAAAGCGAAAGGAAGAAATTAATGGAAAGGATTGAAGCTCTGGAAAAACTGAATGCAGAATTACACGAATCTCAGCCTCATGCTATTGAAGAAAGTGTGCCTTCCAAAGTTCCCAAAAGAATCCACTTCTCAGTCGACAGCACGGATTCATCGAAATGCACTACAAGTGGTAAATCAAACGCAAATCAACCTACTTTGGGGAAAGCAGTTGGTTATAAACCTCGAACAAGTGTCATCCCTCCGAAGTCCTCGATGAAAAAAGCTGTGTTGAAGCAAATAGACAACAGACCAACTGAGACAAACAATATCGTACGTGGTGAACAATCTGTAGACTCCTCCGACACCGTTAACTTTTACGACACAGCGATTGTTAAGCGACTGCAGATGACGGAAGAGGTGGTTTTATCGACAGATCAAGAGCTGGAAAATGATCCTAGTACTAATCAGAGTAGTAAAAGTTGCGTAATAGTAAATAATTTGGGTGATACTGAAACTATATACACAAATGGATGTAGGAAGTACGTTTCTAAGTCCAGAAATTTTTCCAGGTACAGGTCTATAAAACGATTTAAAGCTAGTACATGTAGTGTAATTCAAAAAGGTAATGTGGTACTTCTGTGTGCAGGATAATTTACCAAAACGGAGATATAAAAGAAAAGAGGCCAGATGGATCTATCTTGTACTTTTTCTCCGATTTGGGAATACGACAGTATCACTACCCAAATGGTTTGGAGATGACGTCGTACCCAAAGTAATGACATGCAATATTTCAATTTTGTATTCCACGAGCAGCGTATGTGAGACATTAATATGAACCGTTTTTTGTAGTGGGCAGATGGAACGCAAAAATCCTGATGGCACGCATGAGATTTTATTTCCGAATGGATGTGTGAAGTTTTATCGGATGGATGGAAGAGAGGAATACATATTTCCCGACAACACAGTGTACCAAGTAGATCCCAGTAATGGCAACGCCATACTCTTCTTGCCAAATGGACAGAAAGAAATTCATAGCAGTAATTGGAAGAAGCGTATTTACCCGGATGGAACAACAAAAACTGTGTTTAGTGATGGAACGCTGGAGACTGAATATCCAAACGGAAGAATACGTAGAAAGGACTCTTCTGGAAATTTAGTCTTTGACTTGCTAAGTACTACTCCTACATTGCAAAGTGACCCTCAAGGTTTGTTCCCAGTGAAGTAATTGGCTTATCAGCTTCTAATTGAATGTTTCTTTTAATTTACAGTGACAGGAAAATCAATAAGTCAGCTAGGTAGCTAAAAATAAAACGTACACGTAGTTTCTCTGAAATATCTCCTCTAGTGTGTTCCTGTGACCCGTTTGTAATAGTTAAACGATTTTTTCTACTCACATGCTTTTAAGTGGATTGAAAGCTTGCGACACTGTTCAATCACCATGCAAAATAATACAATTAATAATATAATTTAAAGGAAGTATTCAGGACGCGTCATGCAATAAATTGTGTCGTACAGAAGATTTAATGATGAACATTGCATACGATTTTCTTTTTTGTAATTCAAATGTGTGAAATAGTTTGACCACTCAAAAGTAAACAAACATTAAGGGTAACTAACTCTTCTCTAGATGATTTATGAAAAACAGATTACTACATAATCATGGAAATCATACAGCTAAATTCCCCAGGGTGAGTTGATGTCGGCTTCATACAGCATAGCACGGAGTGCCATGTCTTCCTCAGTTTGTATTCCAACCAATTGTGTCCAAGCAATCAAGAGGGCTTCAAATTCTTTCGAAACAGGCGAATATTCCTTCAAAAGGACCACAACCTTTTCTTTTTTGAGGGTTTCTGACTGATAATCTCTGGCTATCCTGGCTGCACATTCAACTGTAGATTCCACAATCCAATTTCAGTGAATTAACTTAAAATATCAGATGAAAATATAGAATAATTTAATTCATAAAAAGTTTAATCCTCTTTCATGATTCATCGGTAGTGGTACAATATACCAATCACAACAAAATATAAGTTGCTTAGTATTTTACAAGGAATGAGTAAATTGTAGCGCAGTCGACATCATTTCTAGCGAGACACACGTATTGCGTGTCAGAACTCAGAACCAACACCCTTTGCAAAATCACGGCTACGTTTTACTCTTTTTCGAAATAAAATCACGATTTCACTTACAACAAAGTTTGGTCTTAAATTTAACTAACTACATTGTCTAATAATTTAGAGAATCCACAGACCTCCTTAATTGGTTTTTTATGGCATCACCGACTGTTGCAGCAGACTTCTTGGGTTTCCGACAAGATATTACCAAAATTGACACCTCACACTTTTTGAACATTTAATACGTACATCTTAACGCTTTAGTGTAGTGTAAGATATCACTCAGCGTTGTTAAAACCTTTGAACAAATGCATTATTTTGTATACACCGTTTGAAACTCGTAAAAATATAGCGATACACTAGTATGGCATCAATATGACTGAATCTACAAGTCACTCATGGACAGTAAGATGCACATATCTCTCTTTATGAAAGTCACGAGCAGAGTTTCTAATTTATGAATATTATGATGATAGTCTTTCACTGCACATCTTAAGTTCCTTAAAACTAATGCGTCGCACGTCTCAAGATAGCACCTCTGCAGGCCAGAAATTACCAATCTCGTCAGGAGTCTAATTTCTATGGATTCGGTTGCTGTGATTGTATTAATGATACCATGATAGCACCGTAATAGGGGTGAATATCAAGCAAAAAGTTCTTCTGAAACGAGTATGTTAACCGAAATACAAAAAATAAACACGAGAGGAACTAATAATAGTATTACAAAACACTTTCTTTCTCAGTTTGGTCCAATAACACTTTATCAGGAGCTTTTTTATTTCCTTCTTTACTTCGAGGAGCAAGAAGTTTTTCTTTCTCGATGGAATGACTAGGGTTATCCGGATTTCTGTCTGTATGAGAATGCGACTCTCCACTCACTTTTTGCGAATTGTCACTCGAACTTCCTACCCCATTTCCATTCATAATTGTCTGAAACCACTTTTTAACACTATTCGTCTTTTTCTGCTTTTCATATTGGTCCGATAGTCTTCCCCATCTGGACTTTTTTGAGCTCCGACTGGGCTCAGGATTAGGAGTTTCAAAAGTGATTCCACCACTTCCTCTCACACTATCGCGTTCAGTCAGATCTGAACCTTCCATAAAGTCACCATGTTCACTTTCTAAACCTACGTTACCATCATCATGGTCTAACAGATTCATAGATTCGTGGCGTCCTTCGGAATCAAAGCTTCCAGAATCGCGATAGTTGAATCCATGAATATTCTTATAGTGTCTGCAATAAGTTGGTCTTTTCACTGGTGGTGATCCAGGTGCAGACGTTTGTTCGTGTTCGTAAGAGAACGGCAAGGAATTTGTTGGAATGGAGTTCCTGTAGCCAGTGTCATGAGAACCCATGGGAGTAAAGGAACCTGCTGATGACTTAATGTCCTCAGGAGAAGGGACAGGGATAGTTCTCAGCTCATCAACGTCTAGAGATTTGGACATCCTTCTTTTCATCAGACCGGTATTGAAGCTATGTTGATTATGACGAGGAACAAGAAGGTCTAACGATCTGGACTCTCTTACGGATCCAATTGCAAGTCTTTTGTTAAGGGGAGCAAATACGACTGACCTCCTTCCGAGTCCTCCTAGATCACTGGCAGCAGACGGAGACTTTGGTATGTCCCTAGTGCTACTTCTATGGACATTTGAGATACAATTTTTCTTTGTAGGACTGCAGTGACTGGGTGTATGTCCAGCACTTGAATCGCTTGGGGGCTCGATGGTAACAGAACATTCACCTGGAGGATGTCGTGCGTTTGATACCAAACAAGATCTTCTAACGCCTGAAGGGGTTCCCAAAGGACTTCCTCTGTTACTACCATGATCCGATCGCGTATTGCAATTCAGATTGCTATTACTGTTCCTATTCTGCTGGGCATTTTTCAAAGACAATGACAATAATGCTGGGTCAAAACTGGGTCTTCGAATGTAACCCGCACTTCCCCTGTGAGTTCCACCCATATGGCCCCCGCTACTGTTTCCTCCACAGAAAGACCCTTGCCTCGAGAGATTTCCATTGTTCATAAGTTTTGGACTTGCTCTACGTCTGAAGCTTGACTGATCCCCAATGAGTCCTCGAGGACGCGAGAACAATGGTCGTAAATCTTTACTTGTTTCATTACTAGAACACACAGCTCCTTCACTAGCTCCAACCAACCACCAAGTTCGGACATTTCCTTTGCCTTTAAGATGAACTAATCCTCTTTCTTTAATTATATACCCTCCAAGCTTATCCAATACCACTTTGCACTCTTCACTGAGATGAATCTTGAGTGGCTCTCCGTTTGATTCCATTCTTGAAGCTGTATTTACGGTGTCTCCAAATAGGCAGTACCTGGGCATGGTTAGCCCTACTACTCCAGCACAGACTGGACCCGTATGAATTCCAATCCGTAACTTCAATGTGTCAGTTGGACGATGGGCTATCGTGTAGTTATGAACAGCGGTCAGCAGGTCCAACGCCATTGAAGATATTTCTCCAGCATGCCTGATACCGTTTTTTAAGGGTAGACCAGAAACAACCATGTAAGCGTCACCAATAGTTTCTACTTTGTACACATCGTAGCCCGTTATTATAGAGTCGAAAAGAGTGTAGAGATCATTTAAAAAGTTAACGACTTGAAGGGGACTGCTTTCTGCGGACATGGCCGTGAAGCCAACGATGTCTGAGAAGTATATTGTGACTGAATCGAAAGATTCGGGCTCAATTCCATAACCTGAGGTCAACTTGGTTGCAACTGGGGGTGGTAACATCCTGTGCAATAAGTTCTCTGTCTTCTGCTTCTCTTGTATTAAAAGGCTTGTTCGTTCATTGACTAATCCTTCCAAGTTGTTGGCATGTTTCTCCATCATAATCATCATATGATCCATAATGTTGGGGGCCATTCCTTCTTTCAACGGTTTCAATCGTTCTCGAATGCTTCTAAAATGCGGGCGATTTTCAGGTAATTCATCCCAACACTCTTCTATTAATGTAATTACATAATCAGGGCACAGGCAATGAGCAGGACAATCATCGAAAAGTGTAACGTCCGGTCTGAAAATTGGAATGGCACCGAGTCGCACACGTTCAACAATTTCTTTCGGATCATATTCGCACATTCCGTACGGACCTTTTCTGCCATATATTTCGTACAATATAATAGAAAATGCATAAACATCGCCAGGTTGCGTTCCCTTGGCAGAGGGACCTTCTCGCAAGAGTTCAGGAGATTTCCACAACAAACTTTGATAGTAAGCATGTGGTGCACAAGGGTCTAGAGAGCCAAGGTTAGCTGCACAACGAAGTTCTGATAAGCCAAAGTCTGTTAACTGAAGGACCCAACGAGATGTAATGACGCAGTTTGAACTCTTCAGATTACCATGAATTCCTATGTCCGAGTCATGCAAGTAAATCATTCCTTTCACTAAATCATGAATCAAGGATGCAATGAAGGTGGAGTCTAAGCGAATATCTTCATTTTCAACCACGTCTGACAGTGATCCTTTCCCACAGTAATCGAAAGCAAGACTGATCTTCATCGGTTGTATTACTGCACCATGAAACGAATTGATATTTGCATGACACATTTCCCTCATGTAGCGCATTTCTTTCATTGTTTGACGAGTGATTACATGCTTTTTCATTAATTTCAATTCCTTCACTCGCACAAGGGCACCTTTGTAATGAGCAGTGCTACAGTAGACTTGACCAAGAGAACCCACACTAACAAGACTCATTCTTGATTGAGAATTATCGCCAAACTGTTGCTGAAACTGGAGGTCGTTCTCATCGATTTTCCATAAAAGTCCCTCAATTTCCTGTTCGATTTTCCACTTCCTATACAAACTAGCAGCTACTGATAACACTACAAACAGAACAAATCCTAATACTCCGGCAGTATAGATTGAACGATAGCCTCTACCAGTTGCTACACATTTCTCCCCGTCAAATCCGCACTTCGGTTCATCCGATGGCTTCTTTCCTCCAATCCAATCTATTTGCATTCCAGAAAATAATTTCATTTTTGGATACGTAATATTTTCAGACGATGAGCGTGGCTGGAAATTAGCGACAGGAATCATGTACTTCCGGCATGTGAATGTGTGATTGGAACTGAAATTCATATGGCGTGTGTAGACATCATCTTTCGGCAGTTGCTTGAACGCTATCAGTGTGTAGTTTCCTTCGGAATCTCCATTTTCGTCAATTGATATTTTAGCTCCAGTGATACTTTCATACTCTTTCATTTTAATGATATGTTGAAATATACCTCGTCCGTCACGAGCTAACTCTTGAATATCTGCGTCTGGCCTTTCCTTCCTTAAACTGTCCAAAGCTTTAGCGTAAATTATAAGCGAGTCGTATAAATTTGCTGCGTAAATTGGAACGAATTTTTTGAATCCCTTCGTTAGAATTCCTCCATCATGGAAGTTGAACGGTGGTTTCTTGCCGTATTCATTTACAAGATTAGAAAATTCTTCGTACGTTTGATTTGGAGGGCTTGGAGCAACCACGAGCAGTGAACGGGCCAAATTTTCATCGTAGTTAGGAAGTTTGGTACAGTTCTCTACTTGCTGGTTTGTGATTTCTTGATGTCTCCAAAGATACTTCAGCGCTTCACGCCTCGAGTATGTCATTATGTCTACAAATATTACAACATACTCTCCGTTTTGAAAAAGTTGCAAACTCTGCATAGTCCCCATCATCTCCACAAGGTTCTTGTCTTGACCAATGAAAACATATATTCTTGTCTTATTCATAGTTCCAGTAATGATTTCATACCACTTAGCACTGCCGTCTGAAAACTTTGTGTAGTTAGTAACAGTGTAACCATTAGATAATGCCAAATTCTGCAAAGAATCAGCAACTATGGTGTACGGTGTTGATTTTGTAGAAGATGCGACTAACACAGGCGATGGTGTCTCAACAATAATGCTGAATCGACTCCAGTAATGATGTTTCATAACTGCTAGGACTGACTTGACGATTTGAGTGTCGGGAGCTTCAGTTCTTGCAAAAGTAGGAAACTTGCTCTTGTCAGAAACAGTGCCGTCGGGACAACGATATGAAATCATAGTTCGGTTCCACGCTGCTGCCACAGTGGCTTCCACATTACAAGTAACTTCAGGTCCAAAGAATGCTGCAACATCTTCACACAGCATATCTGTTAAGATTTTCGT
Organism: Isotomurus graminis; assembly: GCA_034696565.1. Classification (NCBI taxonomy): domain Eukaryota; kingdom Metazoa; phylum Arthropoda; class Collembola; order Entomobryomorpha; family Isotomidae; genus Isotomurus; species Isotomurus graminis. The sequence continues at coordinate 14,990 of JAQGAB010001144.1, forward strand.
ACCCTTGATGGGGTCTCCTTCAGTATCCCCGTACTTAAGAACCAAATCCACATTCGGAAGAATATCTGAGTCATTGTTCACTTTCTCTATAGCTAGAAGTATCGCTCCGGATATTAAAATTCCTTGGCGATAAGGAACAGAACCTTTGATTGCTGTCAGATATCCAATTGTCAGATTATCTCGTTGATTTGGTGTTTGGCGAATGCTGCGGTTCTTTGCTAGCTGAGTTTCAAAAAATGAAGCTAACGATGGACCTCCATACGAATTAGAAACAGGATGAGGAACAGATCTGAGGTATTGATGGTCAGTAGCACCTCCGGGGGGCAAAACACAAAACAAAGATGACAAAACTACGTAGATTCCAATCCTCCAAAGCAGTAGATCCATCGTTGATACAAAAATAGCGTCGTCTCACAGTGAAACGGTTTAGTGACACTATTCACCCATTTCACATTGTAGATTCGCACAGTTGAGTGTTAGACCTGATTTCAAATATTTCGCAGGCGATTAAAAGTTTCTTCAATATGACTACCATATTCAAACAAACTATAACAGTTCTAAACAGTTCATACGCGATTGGAGTGACAAATCGAGAGACATGTCGTTGTAGAATAATTAATGAAAGCACCATATGTATATAATAAGTTCATTTTGAAACTAATCTCCACTGCATCTTAAGAGTTTAAAGGTTTAGTCACAGTCTGGATCCTGGTTTATTGTTTGGTGCATACGAGCAGACAAATCAAGTCACTGTGGATAGCTTGTGAATGGAAAAGGATCATAGGGGATTAACTAAAATTTTATGGCACTATATCTGCGGTGCACATTCCTTTCATTTTAAACATTGATGCCTATGGATGTCTATAATAATCTCCAGGTTGAGGCTTCCGTATACATTTAACTGCTAATTTTAACTCTTACTAGTATTAGACGTGACTCTACCACTGGCTAACCCATAACGCCTACAATTGTACAATTATGAACCTACATTACAGATTCTGTTGTTACTCTATACCCTCTTATATACGAAGTATGAAATCAAGACGGAATTAAAGGCCGGTAGACCAAACCAATGACACTAAACTGGATTAACCAGCTATGGTTAAGAAAGCCACAATAATAGAGCCTTGTCACTGACGAATACCCATGTATTAGTTAACCATCTTAAAATTACCGAAATCTTGATGGCACCATGTTCGGAACACAGGATTGTTGTTTGGATGCAGTTGAGAAAGACTAGCCAACTTCTTCGAACAGTCTATCATTACGTTGACTTGTTGATTCTACACAATAAAAATGAACCAGCAGTTAAATACCCGGAGTAATTTAGTTGTGTTTAATTACACTAATCTCCACAATGTTTACAATCCATTTCACATACTTTCTGTTCAACGATGATGCCTAGGCGTTCACAACAACTTTGAAACTTATCTTCATCTTCCCTAAATACATGACAGCATCAACTTTAGCTTCAGACAAACCAAACACAATTAAAAATGTTACTTTACTCACTCATTACGAATATTTTGCAGAATTTGAATCCCATTTAAGTACATTTCATTCCATTTTTGAATAGCATTATAGAAAGTAATCAAGTTGTCATTAACCAGTCTCCGAGGGCCCGTTAAATTCCCTTGGGATGGATTTACAGATTGAGGAGATTTTCCACCACTACCTGCAAAAATTCAACACATCACAACCCAAATTACAATTACTTTCCTTAAAAACTCCATCCCACTGAAATTCAATTAAACAAATAAAATATCACATACTCAATGTCGCCTGTTTCCGCTGAGCTGCCATGAACTTACTTCCTAATCCTTTTCCTGAGCACTAATAAACTACAAACTACTACTTTAGACGACGGAATCTCTAAGCGTTAAAGAACTACCGGTGAACTGATTCAACTCTGGTAAAATGCCGTATGAGGTTCCTACAAGCTCTTGACTTTCTTGATTTCCTTGTATACAACAGACGTTTGAACTGTAACAAAAACCCAAAAACAATTATTACATTCCAATACTTCCAAACCTCCAAAAGTTCTCCTCTCCTAAACTACTTACCATAAGGATCAAATCGAATCTGCTCGATTTTATCAGCAATTCGTTCACGCCTCACAGGGACCTTATGCTTTGACACAGTACTCTCCAGTAGAACAAGGACGTGCCTGAGATAAACAAGCCACCCAATTAATAATAATACCCAACTCAACCCCCACCCCCACTAGGAATATTACAACAAAAGAACTTACTTAGACTTGACCTTCTTCAGTAGTAAATTCGTCAGAAACATGTCTCCGGAGGGAACAACAACAACTGATGATGAAACTCACTCCACAAAATGTTGTTTACTCTAACACACTCGACTAGAAGTGTATAATGCTTCTTCTCCGTCGAACGTCGACAGTCGACCGCACCTCCAGCAGCAGTTTTGACCTCTGCGCGTTATTTGAGATGGGCCTCCTCCTCTTCTTCGACAATGACAACAGAAGCTATTTATAGAAGTGTGGAGTGCACCACTGGATGAGTTTATTTATTGGCAGCCGCTGAGAATTGGAGAGGCAGAGCAGGAGGCACCCACCCGGGATCCTTGAAATTCCCCGTTCGCCTCTCTTCTGCCTGGAAATACGCAACTCCCACAGGGACACTTAATTACTTCTCTGACTCCCTTCGTGCATGGTGATGTAATTAAGTACTGTTTTCCTTTTCACGTGAAGTGGAATGAAGGATGAGATGGGATGAAGGGAATTTATTTAATTAGAGTGAGTGAGTTTATTATTCATGAGGAGAAGAGGTGCCTGGAGAGTTGATTAAATGTTGAAGGTAAAGGATTAAAATACACCTCAGGGTTGTTGCATGGTGGTGGGGGTAATAGTAATGATGAACTTGTGGTGTGTGGGTTTTCGAAATGCCTTATGTAAGCATATTATGAGGGTAATTAAACTCAAGTGGGTGTGTACTTGATTTGGTTATTGTAGTGGGTATTGAAGTTGTAATCTCTCAGGTTGCAGATATATTGGAAATTGTAGTATAAATGATAGTGAAATAATCTTGCAGATTGGTGTGTCTACAAGAAACAATCTGTCAATAAATTCCAGGGTAAGGAAAGGAAAGATTTACTTGTTTGTGTGGAGGACTTCTGGAAGCCAAAAGTGCTTGTTAACGAGTTGTATATAGGATTTTCTGCAAGAAATCTAAATGGATTTTACAGTAGTAGGAGTCTTTAAGCTCCTGCTGATCTCTTGCAGACAACTATTAAGTGTGCAAAAGATTTCCAAAGGGTGTTGACTGATTATTGACAGAAGGGTGGAGTCAAGTACAAGGAGAGTTAGGAATATCCACTGAATTTTCTTGTGAAGCGTTATACAGGTTTACATGCATAATATGTAGTTATAGCAGTTTTACAATTTACAGGGATGGAATGATGAAAGAAAGCTTGCTAAAGTGCAATTTAGTCTTTCTTAAGTGAGTTTAGCTCAGGCTTCTCAGAGGATATTTGCAATTTGTTAAGTATTGCATTTGCAGTATCACATAATTCATAATGTGCATTACTCCAGACTTCTGTTTGCTTCGGTTTATT
>JAQGAB010001145.1:0-18557 GCA_034696565.1 Isotomurus graminis
CTCTGACATGCGACAAAAAGATGGAAAGAATGCCATAATCAAGTTCGTTCCGTTGTTGCTCTGTTCCTACGCTTTAAACTGTCGCGTTTTGCTCCGACTGCGTGGAATGTTTTGTATGCCCGAAATAATGAAATGAAAATGTCAGTTTGATGTGATTAGAGTATTTATACACTCCTGCAGTGACTTCTCGGCCTTTTGCAAATATTGAAGTGTTCTTAAAGGCCGATATTCTGTACTCAAACGAAAACAGACAGAACACCCCTCTCCCGGTAGACATTATTATAACTGTCAGTTTTGCAAACCTAATTATTCTTGAGAAAGTTTGTTTCTATGATGTGTGAATTATTCTAGTCTGGTATGAAACCTTTTACAGATAGTGCCGGTCATTTATTTTTTATCGAGCTATTCTACAGCCCCAGGAAAGTCTGAGTTGTTAGAATAAACTTTTAAGTGTGTCGCACTATACTTATTGTCGTGTGTAAACTTTTGACATTGCTTCTGGAAGCCTTTCTGAGTTTCTTTTGTTGAGCTAAGTTTTCAACCTTTTTAAGTAGGTATAACAGTAGTATTTGTCTACTGTGGAAGTTGAGAAATTTGATGAAAGCACAGGTCTCTGTTCCATCGTAAACTTTCTTGTCCCTTTTTCGAAATTCTTATGTCATTCCCCCATGTGTCTAATTTACCTCAGTCGACTTGAGTCCAGAAATTAAAATCATGAACTTCGGAGAGTGAGACCTAAGCGACTGTTGACTGTTAAAGTTAAACGTAGGAAGTTGTTTCTTGCAACTAAAGCTACATCCTTCAGATAACGTAACCATTCTGACTCCATAGGTAATATATACCTCTACTGTTCTAACTAGAATCGTGTGTCGCAAAATCTGAAGAAAATGTATTTGAATTTGCATTTATTGTTCCTTTCTACTGTTTCACTGTCGATTGACCTCGCTTTCAAATGTAAGCTATTGTACTTTTATCAGGAACGCAGGGCAGACATGCAAGACTTTGACGAGCAAGCCACTAGATAATGGTGTTCAACGAACCCAGTTATCTTCCTGCGACTTAATTATTTCAGTCTTCAATCTAATAAATACGGGAAAGCAAATTTCACATATGAATACAGTCTAAGGTAGTCGTACAGTAGCAGGAGGTTGTGTTTGTTGTTAGCAGGTATACCACAATCTACTTGTCTTGGTTTATAGAAATAAGGGTTGTAAATGCCGAGAGTAAAAACTGCACAGAGCGAGCATTGAATTTTAGTTCACCTGAATGAGATTCCAGGTTTGAAAGTACTGTTACCCGGAACTTCATTTTTGTTGCTCGAAAGTATTTGTCTGAAGTGCTGAAGTGTATACGTACACAAAACCTACTTGCTTCACAGCTATGTTATGTACCTGCTGCTTCTTAGCAGTAGAACTGCCTGAAGTGAACTTGTAGATGAGAAAGTAAGGAGCCGAGGCGGAAATAGGAAAAATAAGCTATACAAACTTCTCATAATTATGCAAATCGTTTGCCTTCCGGATCATGTAAATTTCTATCCATTAAGATGAAACTAGTTTCATAAAAATTACTCCTAGGAGTGTTATACACTGTCTGTATGCTCCAAATAACCATAAAAAGAACAATCCGAGATCCACCTCTATCTCGATTTTCATCATCTAATCCGCACAATGTCTGGGACACACAGTGTATGGTGTGGATTCAACAAGGAATTGTGACGTACTCATTGCACAACACTGTGAACTGTGCGTGCACTGGTGGGTCAATGCTTTACGCAGTTTTGCTGCGGGCTTTCATTTCGAACCCTTAGTCAAAGCGTTGTCCCTTGACCAAGATGTTTATTATTCATGCCGAAGCCTCTAATTTCCATATGTATTAGCTTTAGTTACATCATATTTTGTACACATTTGACTTTCAGCAGACTAGACGAATATTGTGAGACTTTGTTGTGGTGATAAAGTGTCAAGCTCATCTCTCTATTCTCACATAATATCATTCGTGTTTGATTGCATGCCTAGCTCTTATGCTACTAAATTTTGTTACCAACTTATTTCAGACCATTCGTTCAAAAGCGAAAGCCCTTAAGAATATAGTTACACTGTTGTTTCACCTAAAATCTTGGTTTAAGCCTTCTGCGTCTCAATTAAAGAGTCAGCAAAACAATATATTTACGTATTCTTGACTCTTCATCAGTAGAAAGTGTCATTAATTTTTATGATGATTTTACATTCCAAGTTGTTTTTATTTGTTGGTGACACTACGACTACGCACTTTTGTGGAAAAATAAAACTAGCATGAAAAGAGTATCCACAGGGAATAGAGGATTATATGAAGGTGGATGGGGGAGGTAACATAGGAAAAGCTGTATATTTTGGTTCATAAGTAAAAAAGCAATCAAACGCGTGTGGGTTATAGCTTACGAACGAATGAAAAGATGCAAAGTTTAACAAAGTTCTTGTTCTATAGTCTCTACTTATCCAGTTACTTATTTAATATGTAAGGAAGCCTTTGAACTGCGATGACTTCCGTAAACCCCGAAAGTGCCTTTATTTATCCTTTTCATTGTCCTTTGTGAATCATGTTGTTCTCCGCTATTATCTAAACTATAATACAAGTACAACCTCATTATTCCCATTATTATCTTCTTTGACACAAACTGTACACTACATACAAAAGATACGAGGGTATAGAACGTTTAAACTGATCTACAGGTATATACATTCAAAATTAACTTTCTTTGAACCAAGATACAGTTCATGTATTTTGTATGGGCATTAAATTATTTTGGTGATGTTTTCCTAAGAATAAACAGCAGAATACACATCCAGTTATTTGAGTTGCCAGAGTCTTAACTGCTGAAGTGTTTATTTTGACGATCAAAGCCAATACGATCTGGAGACGATTTGAATATATTTAAATAGTTATGCAAAAATTGAAATAGCCATGCAACTCCACAAACAGATAATACATTAATGTTTCGAGCTACGGTTCCTTTGTAGTTTTGCAGCATTTATACGTCAAATAGTTGTGCATTTATCACGAAATGCACGAGAATGTGAGTATTCCCTAATCGCAAAATTAGTCATCTCTGGCAGCTCCTTTTGTTTGAGAGAAAATAAATGAGCCACAGGAGGGTCATATTGTTTCGACACTAACATCTAATCATGTCGTTCAATTATTGAACTCAAGTTCTAATGAGACTCTGTGGATGATTACTGAACTTTTATGATTTATCTATTTCAGTAAAAAGGAGCAGTCACCCACACAGACAGCACCATGGAATAAATCCTCGGGTGTATCCGAAAAGATATGGCCGCGATATTGATAATCCATTGTACAACAGATACACTTCAGATTCTATTACGTCGGATTCGTATAGTGATCCTCTACGGGTAAGTACATGATCTGGATTTATCTTAATTTGCTAGAAGCGTAAATATGAACGGTTTGACAAAATCCTCGAAATTTATTGTGTAATATCGCTAAAGTCTTTATTTTTTTATTTGCAAAGATATCTTTAGTAGTATCTTTGCCGTGAAATATACGAGGGGTAGAGATTTATATCAGAATATCAGGAATAGCTACTCGAACTGATTTATAAACCGTCATGCTTGGTCTACTGTTTCAGCATGAAGACAAATCAATGCACCAAAATTTACACAAGCCCGACTTTGTTGAGTGTAGCAACTATAGACCCTCAATACCAGAAGGGATGCCGGTTGGAACATCCGTGATACAGGTAAACTATATTCTTATAAAATCATTATACTGCAGCAAATAAAATTGAGATACACCGGATGTATCAAAGATTTTGCACGATGGAGATAAATTCTTAGATCATATTGGAAATTGAACCTGTTTGCAGGTGACTGCAATCGACAACGATCCTCCTGACTCTGGAGGAAATGTCACGTATTCTATTGTGTCTGGAAATGAGATATTCTCCTTTGCCATCGATGAAAATACAGGGTGGATTACGACAAAAAAGGTAACGCTTCTCTTCGAGAGTGTCTTCTTATCGCAAACTTACTCAATCAACATAAGTCTCAGAGGCAGTAGTACGGAAGACCAAGACTTAACTCCTAGTGATTTTCTTGTAGATGTTTGACAGGGATGAACCGACAAGAGAAAAGGAAGTGTACGTTACGGTTCGAGCGTCGGACAATGGAAATCCCGTTCTTGATGCTGTCTGTACCATGAAAGTACAGATCACAGATATTAATGACAATGCAGCTCAATTTTTACTGTCTAGGTATGTATTGCTCTTTACTGTCAACTTCTTATTACTTGAAGGAAGATTATTTATTGTTCCTCTAACTGTTTTAGACGATTCCAGTCCGGAAATCTTGTGCCCGAGCATGCATGGAACTCTGCCCTCGATAAATACGTAAGTCATTTTACACTTCTGTATATTCATCAAAATTATATGCTTGTAAATATTACGATAAAATACTACGACAAATTATATGTAAATGTATATCGTTTTCATGCTTTCTTGTTGGATAGTCTTATAGACCTAACAAAAAAAGGGGCAAGGTAAAACTTATCTTAGCTGTTTATAATGTCGAAATTCATGCTTTCTTTTGTAGTGTAAAGATGTCCAGTCAAACGATCAAACCACTTAAATGTTTCTTGTCTCATTTTAAATAGGAATATCGAGAATCTATGCCTCAAGATTTAGAAATCGGACAAGTGGTCATGCGAATATCGGCTACGGACATCGACGATGGGAATAATGGGACGGTCGTGTACAGAATAGAGCCTCACAGAAACTCTCCTCAAGATGCTGAGTATTTCGAAATTTCTAGGTCCAGTGGCGAAATAAAATTAAAGAAGAAGATAGACGTAAGAATATACTGATGCATGAATAATATAATGTGTCGCTCTCATATGTGAGAAATATAATCATTTTAATTTAGCCAAGACAAAAGACATTTCAACTTCGAATCAATGCGTCTGACTTGGGTGAACCCCCATTAAGCACGGCAACAGATCTTTCGATCATAGTTACTGAGCCTCAAAGGCGTACACCTGAGTTTATTTCACCAAAGGAGACAGTCAGCTTAAATGAATTCAACTACAACCTCTCTATTCCCGTGGCTATATTCAGTGCCAGGTACTTAGTCTTTAGTAAACCTTGCTAAAGCACATTTTTTAAGTCATTGCGTAATGAGCTAGTTTTACAATACGAACAATGATAGGTCCAATGCCGATGACGAGATTGTCTTCTTCGAATTGGTGAACGGACAGACGCAACCAACTAATAAAGATGCCATTTTTACACTTGAGACTGAAGGAAGGAACGTAGCCCTTATCAAACTGGATCGGCCTTTAGATTATGAAGCAGTCACCAAGTATACTCTAACCATACGAGCTTCGGTATGTAACCTTTTCTACAAGTAACCATTGTAGATCTGTAATGCCTGATAATAATACCTAACCTAATTTCAGAATAAGCATGAACTGGCTACAGAAACTATATTAACTGTAGAAGTCATTGATCAAAACGATGAGAAGGTAATTAACTACATTATCAGTGTTACTCGTTGACGACAGTTTAACTTTTGTTAGTATAACATGACAAAATTGTGCTAAATTATTCATTTCAGCCATATTTTACTGAAGTTACAACTGGAACTGTGTTAGAAAAGGAAAAAAATGGAACTTCAGTAATGAGAGTTAGAGCGATTGACACTGATGGAACCTCACCAAACAATGAGGTACTTAACTCCCTAATGATGTTTGAGATTCACAAATATTCCGCATTTATAAAGGATATGTAATTGTGGGGATTAATTCTAGGTTACCTACTTTTTGAAAAATGACGAAGACTCAAACAATTTTCGCATTGATCCTATTAGTGGAGAAATCAAAACGAATATGGAATTTGACAGGGAAACCAAAGATACTTACCAGGTTACAGTCTATGCTCGTGATGGAAGCCCATCGGTTTTGACAAATAATGGCCTGCCTAATGAACGTAAGCCGTTATTGAAATACATAGCATAATCAATGCTTCATGAAACTGATGTGTTTACTCCCTGTCATGTATAGGACCTCAGACCCTCAAGATTGTCATTGCTGATAAAAATGACAACGAGGTAATTACGCACTTTCTTATTTTGGAAACACCTAACTTATACTGGTGGAGTAATTACAAGAATTTTGTTTTAGCCGGTTTTTGAGAAGAACTTGTATGAAGCCGAAATGAGCGAAGATGCTGATTTAAAGGATAATGCGGTCGTTATTGAGGTGAAAGCCAAAGATAAGGACACTGGTGAGTAAACTCTGTAATAATATGGTGAATTTTAATAGATCATGCAGACTTAAACTAATATTTATTGTGTAGCTTCAAAAATTGAGTACAGCATAACGGATGGTAACATTGGGGATGCTTTTGCGATATCAAGTACAAGTACGAGTGGAATTATATCTGTGAAGAATCAATTGGACTATGAAACTCAACGCAGAGTAAGATTTAATGTTCCATTCAAAACCATTGTCGATTTTATGGGAAAAACTTACAAAATCTACTCTCGTTTTCTTCTAGTATGACTTGACCGTGCGAGCATTTGATTCCGTCTATGAAACATACACTAAAGTGACAATTTTTATTCAAAATGTGAACGACAGGTATAATTATCTAAATTGCGCACGTACACGCTTACGAATTTTATTTAATGAGAAACATACTTGAACAGGACACCTGTGTTCGAGAGGATGGTTACTACTAAAACAATTGAGGAAGAAACTGTTCCTAGTGATTGTATCTTCTATGTTAAAGCCTTTGATCCAGATATTGGAGATCGCACACAACCTCAAAATATCACCTACTTTATTGACTCTGGGAAAGAATATTTCAGCGTGGGCGATCAGGATGGATGCGTGAAAGTTATAAAACCCTTAGATAGAGAGACACTGGCTGCATATCACTTCCGAGTTGGCGCTGCTGATGAGTGGGGTATCGCTCCAACCAAGCTGCAAGATTTCATTGATCTCACTGTGAACTTAACTGACATTAATGACAATGCTGTAAGTGACAAAGCAAAGATAATCTCTGGTGACATTTTGGTTGCAAGCAAGTTTTTCATATTTCATATACTTTTTAGCCAAAACTAACACAAAAGTCCGTCGTGTGGATGGAAAATAGACCAAAAGGAACCATTACGTCACTTGAAGCCACCGATGATGACGACCCTCTTGCTGGCAATGGACCGCCTTTTACTTTTCAGATTAATCAACAGAAAGCAGACCCTGAAGTAAAACGACTGTTTGCCATCGAAGGTACATCAAACGTACAACGATGCATGCAGAAATATTAAATTAAAATTATTGACTTGTACTAATACGACAATAATTCTTTCCACTAGGAAAACTATTGAAAGCTTTGAAAGACGACTTTGACAGAGAGTACAAGAAAGAATACGTGATCCCTATTGATATCACTGACAGTGGAATCCAAAGGCGAACAGGAATTAGCTTTTTAACTGTGATAATTGGAGATGAAAATGATGAACCAATGAAGGATGGAGAGAGCAAAATTTTTGTTTACAAATACAAAGAAAAGTCAGCATTTTCAATCGGTAGAGTGTACGTAGAAGATAAGGATGACTGGGATCTACCGGACAAGACTTTTCAATTTGCCTCTACCACTTCCAACCAATTCACCGTTGACCAAGAAACTGGAAACATACATATGCTACCTTCAACTCAAGAGGGAACATATAACCTTACTTTCACGGTATTAGCCCCACACTCAATGCTTAAATATTAATTTTCTGACATTTTATAAATTCGGCTATTATTATGCGAAGGTTCATGATTCAAGAAGGAACGAATATGCCACTGCCAAAGTATATGTGACTGTTAAACAAATCACTGATGAAGCTGTTGATAGCTCCGGATCCATCCGATTCAGAGGTGGCTCCAAAGAAAAGTTCATTACGCCTGATCCTAAAACTGTAAGAACCAAAATTACACATACAAAATGTGCTATTGTTCTGGATGAAACTTGAATTTTTTAATTCACGTAGGGTTTCAGTAGCAAAGATCGGCTGCAATTGGAGTTGGCGAAGATTTTTGGTGTACCTGTCGAAAACGTAGATGTGTTTACTGTAGGAAACTCTCCAGAGTCTTTGGAATCAGAAATATTTGATGTTAGATATTCTGTTCATAATTCACCGTACTATAAACCCGAGAAATTGGATGGACTTCTCGCCGAGAAAACTGATATCGTAAGTCTTTAAAATCTAAAGATTTTTTAGTTAGGTCGTGGATGTAAAAATGACACTTGTTTGGAACTTGTAGCTTGAAAAACTATTGGGACTTGAAGTGATTATGGTTGGTATTGACGAATGTATCATGGAGCGACAAGTTTGTGCCAGCTGCTCAAACCACTTGGACAAAAGTGAAATATCGGCCAAAATTTTCACTAATACTTCATCGTTTGTTGGAGTTCATGCTTTTGTTAAACCAACATGTGGCGTTTGCTCATCGTCTATCGTTCCCTTAAATTGCTCACCAAATCCATGTTTCAACGCTGGAATTTGCAAGTCAGGAGGAGGCGTTGAAGGATTCTTGTGAGTTTCTAATATGTCTTTGTTACTGATGGTTGAACGATCGATTAAAGTACTAATACTTTATTTCCAATTCGTAGATGCGAGTGCGGCGCTGGTTTCACAGGCCCAAGGTGCGAAGTCACGTCTATTTCAATGGATGGAATGGGCTACGCATGGTATCCCTCTTTGTCTGTGTGCGAGAACTCAGATTTGGAAATACACATCATGACTCATGAAAAGAGCGGCCTAATATTGTATAACGGTCCAATTGCACCTTCAGTTCTTAATGTTACTGGTAAGATACTTGATGCAAACAAGAGTTAGTAAAAACTGGTCTTAATATTTTACGTGAATTTCAGATTTTATGTCACTCGAGCTCAAAGATGGCAAACCCCTGTTACTCACTAACTATGGCACAGGAGTTAGTCGAATAGAATTATCTACAAGTATTGCAGATGGCCTTTCCCATAAAATATCTCTAATGTGGAATCCCACTGTAAGATTATTTTTTGCATTTCCAAGTGTTTGATACCTAATATTGACAAATTCTTACGTTTTGATTCATTCATTTGCAGACCATAAGTATGAGATTGGATGACTGCATAAAGCAAGCGCAGAGTTGCTTTAGGTCCGTCCGTCCTGTCGGCGTCCACACACAACTTAATGTAAATAGCCCATTGCAGCTCGGAGGGTTATCATTTTCTCCTGAATCACTTCGTTCGCGCATGAGATGGGAGTACACTCCAACAGAGAAAAACTTCCTAGGATGTATTGGAAATCTTACTTTCAACAATATGGTAAAACAACTTGAGTTTGATAGTTGTGTGCAATGTATTGATTTATTTATTTTGATTTGTAGTATTACGATCTCGGGAATCCCAGTTATTCCACTATGAACATTTCTTCGTGCTCCTCAGCTGTACCATATGTTGGCTCGACGATTGTTGTTGGAGTCAACTTTTGGATCATCATTATTATTTGTCTGCTTATTGTCATATTCTTAATTGCTGGGTTCCTGTTTTATCGGAAGAAGAGAAACTACGAAGAAGTGAAGGGAGAACTAGAGAATGACATAAGAGAAAACATTATCAATTATTCCGATGAAGGAGGCGGCGAAGGTGACCAGACTGGGTATGATTTGTCTGTGTTATTAAAGCCAGCAAATGGACCATCATATATCAGTTCTCCGACGGACAAAATTCCTATGGACACAATGCATCCTCACACAAGAAGTAAGTATGCATTTTTATTGAGGACAGACTCACATTTTCATATTCCTAATGAAACTTTTGAATTTCCAGTGCCTGACAATGGAGATAATCCAGATATACAGAGCTTTTTGCAGGGAAATAAACAAAAGGTTGACAACGACCCTGATGGTCTGCCATACGACGATGTCAGAAACTATGCTTACGAGGGAGATGGCAACTCTATGGGCTCACTTTCATCGTTAGCTTCGGGAACTGACGATGGAGACTTAAACTTTGATTACTTACCCACTTTTGGGCCAAGGTTTAAGAAATTAGCCGACATGTACGGCGGACAATCTAGTGATGACGAAAGTTTTGTTGGGCCTCCACCGGAGGCTTGGTGTTAGTTTAAATATTTTATACCATTGGGTATAACATGTTTGGCCATCATTTTGTTTTAAGAAACGATTTTTCTTTCAAGTTTTGACAGAAGCCTGAGTTGATTGTCAAATATATCAGTCGAGAGTAATTCCATATTAAAAGTAATTTACTAAACTGTGAGTCAAACTAGTGGCAGTCCGTAGTAAATGTTATATAATCCACCACAAGTTCTCCGAAAAGATATCCCCATATCATTATTACTTTAACACTGTTCGGATACTCCGAAAATTTTTGATAATCAAGAGAAGTATTTATGTAGTTGTAGGATAATGTTAAGGTTTCTTACATGGTCCTTCCACCATCTGTCTGTAGATCCCGTGAATCATTTAGTGTAAGGTGTGTTCTGCACTCTAATTTAGCGAGTGTAAACGCATTCCATTTTCCACTTCTGTTCACTTCCAAGTAACTATCATGATCATCAGGATACAACGATCAGTTTGGCTAATGTGTCCGTGCCTCCTTCTTCCTCAGACGCTTAATTTATAATATGATGAAGAAGGAGATCCTGTACTGCATTGCTTGTGCATTGCTGCAGCTACCAATGAGTTTCCAGTACATTTATCTTGCAATTTAATTGTATATATCAAGTATTATTACTGTTGTTCGTCTATTTTTTTAGCCATAATTTACAACTGTTTGATTTGGAACGACTTGAATGGACGTAGTTTGATGGTGGAATTATATTTCTAAGTGTGTTGGTGATAATTGCTTTCTTCAGATACCGCCAGTTGACCTATGTATTAATGTACGACTTATAAAATTACTTGTTGTTGCAGCATATTTGAGATGACCGTATTTATTGCGTGTTTCAAAGCTTTAGAGTTGTGTTACAATAGAAATCTACAATACGTTAGATTCGCGATTAGTCAGAATATTTATCTTCACATGAGATGGTCTCGTAATTACAGGAGGTGTAAAGTGAGCAATGGATTAATCAATCAACGAATTCAAAATGAGTGAGTCTACGTAATTTATATTTATTTTTATTGTAATTTTAGTATATATTAAGTCTATAACTACGATTAAGCAATTAAATGATAGTCAAAGACTGAGAATCATTCCAATTCAATTTTCAGAACTTAAACCTGTCCATACTAACGTTCAGAAACGGAAACTTCGCAACATTGTAATAAGCACATTGTAGACGTACTTCTTCGTATGTCTACATTTAAATTATGAAACTCAGCCTCTTTCTTAAAATGTGTTCTTAACGGCTAAATAGGCTGTACTTTGTAAACCCAAAAACTAATTGCCACAATTAGAGTTAATATTATTGAATGTTACTTAAGGACGTGTATGGAGATAGTTGTAACGCAAGTACTTCGGTGTATGAAACAGAAGTTTATGTTTACAGAGCACTTCATGCAAATGTGTTACTTACTATCCTCGAGTAGACTTTTTTAAGCATTTGTATGCAGACTATCACACGAAATAAATATCGATAAAACTATCTATTCGTTCTTTTCTTAGCATTTCTATCCATCACTATTAATGCTGACAACCACAGAGATATGTTAACACGCTATGACTAGATTGACAACCAACGCTTTATTAGCCAATTTTCTTGTGTACTAAATGCAGCATAATTATAAAAGACTGCTCCGTTTATTATATCGTCATAATTCGGGAACTGCACGAAGGAATTTCAGCTGAGCAGGAATATTTCAGTCAAACTTAACTTCCATATGTTTCTCACTTGTCCACTGTCATTATGACGTGGGAATTTCCTTACCTTTTTCCTTGTCTTTTCGTCTCGTTTCTAAAATTCCTAAAACATATCAACTTTTCTCTCGCCGAGTTAGACCTGCCAGATCAATTTTTAAGCAAGTTTAAGCTCACAGAAATCAAATTGTATATCATTTAGTTTTGTGCGAAGCAGACTTATATGCGTGATTAGTTTCCATTATTACTAGATTGCAAATTAGATCCCACGAGAAAACAAACACATCATAAGTGAATGATATCGTGCATAACGAGATTTTGCAAAAATAGAATGCATTCTCTCATTATACAAATGATTCATATTTATACTGGGTAAAATTAATGCACGTTGTGTAATGCAAATCATTTCCGTCTTCTTACTTCTTGTCCATGGACCTCAATTGATTCAATGTCACTGATGAATTTTTAGACGACTGCTGGTGTATTCGTTGTGGTGGTGAGTGAGTAGTAAAAGTATTGTGGTCAACAAGTAATCCCTGATCGGCTCCTTCAAGCTGAATGACAGAGTTCGTGATCGTGATGCTCGTGATACTTTCCATTTTCCATCTATCCTCTTTCCTTATTCCATCAAAATTCAACATGTCAATGAAATGAAGTACTATGAAATCCACACACACGTCAAATTTATTATGTTATAAGGTCTGTGAAATGTCAACCTTGTGTAAGCCTCAAAGTCTTCTTAACACAACTCACAGGAATTAAAGTACTTTTTGCAACCTTCTCTCTAGATGTGTAAAATGAAGTTTTTAATCAATTAGTTCTTTCAATAGGAAAACCAATTATCCTTGTGTTATATAGTCCAGCTGCACCTCGTAACTTCAGAGATGCCAAACATTCTTCTTTTAAGAAATCAATCTCAATCTAAAATCATTGACTACTAAGTCATTACACACAATTGCTAAAGTCATTCACGCTTGTCAAAACTATTGAGATGTTTGTCACTTCTACGCAGTTTTGAATATGGATCAAATTCTTTTAACATTGAAAAATATACTTGGAGAGAGAAGCCAATAAGACAAAAGTCGTAATTAAACCATTCGGAGAGTGTTCAACTGTTCAGTATCTACACTGTAAATGCATCACTCTAAAGTATCTACAAAACGTATTTTGTGGAAGTGGTAGCTTTGTGGGTTATTATCGCACAATTTATTTACTTACTCGTGACGCATTGTAATGCAAAATATTGGCAAATTGAGTCATTTTTAATCCATGAAATCCAATCACGTTCGTTTTAGTTAAGCCACAATGAATTCATCAAACATACCCTTTGTCTCCTGACTCATAAAATACTGACACACAAAAAGTTTCTGCTGACTTATGAGCGATTTATGATCTTCCACAATGAACGAAGAATAAAAATGACAATGTTTTTTAATATCTTAACTACTCTAAAATCATAAAACTTTTTGCAGTAAACAAACCACCACACAAGATGTTTATAAGCAGAACGCTATATTTAAGAATATTTTGGCATAAATTACAGGAATTAAGAATACATAAAATTGTACAGAAAAATGTGGTTCAGCATATCCGACTGCTGACAGGATTAAGTCCCTGGTCTCTTCGCCACATAGCCATTCTGTTTTTGAACCAAGCCTGCAAATGACAAAAGGTTAATTTTATTATTACTTCTTCACGTTCCTCAGTTATTTGCACATAATAGACAACTTAAACTTAAGGAAGCAAGGCCGAGACTTTTATTCACTTTGTTTGCGTTAAAAGCTGTGTGAAGGGCGAATTTATTTTGTTAGTTAAAAACAGCTCACTATGCAAGCTTGAACTTCATAGAAATTACGAATCATCTCGTGTACTAAAAACTCAACCGTTCGTGCAGACGTCCTTGCCGTCATAATGACAAATAGTTTTATGCGTAATAACAATCAATCTGATTAGAATTCATGGCAGAAACATCCTCAACTTTGATTTGGTGTGTCATTAAGCCCCGCATACGATGAAAGAGTAAAGAGTCTGTGTTGGTCTAAAAATGTTCTCGTATTCTCCCCATCTTCCTGTCTAACAAATTATCATTATTGTCATTATGACTTTAAGTTACGAAAACACTAAATGAACTTTGCCGTACACTCTTTACTTTCCATCGCAACTTCCCAGGAGAGGTGAATTTCACCCAAGAAGACAAACTTTTAGCAACGCGTGTGTCAGGATCATTCTTTATGACAGAAAAAGTCAAATTCAAAGCCAAGAATAATCGGTTTTTACACTATGTCGAGTGTGTAATATGAACACGTGTAAAAAATGTCAAGCTTCAAACAAGATTGTGTGTATAGCTTAACACGATGAGATTAAAGGTTACACTGAATAGCACGCAAGCCATTCTATAAATATCGCGTGTAGTAATGTCAATGATAAAAAATCTACGGGTGCGTGGTGCGTTTCCTAAGGGTGAATGGTTGGATAGTAAAAAGTGCAAGTAAAATTATCTGCCAAGCATTTTTTGCGTGAGTTTTTGCATTCGATTTCCATGAATTCTCGCAGTATCCTCAACTGAGACAAATTGCAATAGGTGAAGAGTGGAGTGGTTAAAACGGAAGACAGATACCAATAGAGAGTTAAGCCTGGATGACTTTAATGCGAGGAGAGCTATTTATAAGGTTAAATTTCCTTAAGGTCTGGTTGGGTTGTGTGGCAGCATCATCAAGACATTCACGCATTTGACTATTTGACACACACACACTCGTGTAATCTAAGCAAGCAAGCCACTATAACTTCCGCAATTAGCTGTAAGAATTCCGGCAAAACTAATAAAGCTTAAACACCGTACCTCGACTTCTTCTTCCAGAAGTCCTGTTTCTGCTGCAACCAAAATCATTTCACTTGGATGAGGATTCTTCGTCTTCTTGAATTGTTGTTCCAAATATTCTTCCTGTTCTTCTGTAAGCCGGAGTTCAACTGTAACGGGTCCCTGTTGTCCTGACTTCTGCTCGGTGGACATTCGCATTGCTCCTGTAGCCATGTTGCTCTTCAAATTATTGAATCTGCAATAATCACACACACGCACTTAGTCAAGAAGATTGTATTACATCTCATTGTCACATTCATATTCTGTCACGCTTTTAAGAGTCGGAGTCTTAGAAAATCGAGACGGGTTGGTTTGTCTACCTGCTTTCTTGGTGTGCATTACTTAAATCCTATCATTTTACTTTTTAAAATCTGGTTTTTCTCTGCTCTGTCCTGTTTGACAAGAAGTATTTATTAATCCATTGTAATCCTTGGTCTTTGGATGGAGCAATTGCATCCAAAGGTGGGAGACATTTGCACGAACCAACCGTGTGCTTAGCTAACCACACTTTTGGATTTGTTAATGCAAATAGACTTGTAATAAGATGCATGTGACTTTTTATTGCCCCTTACGACATAACGAATAATGGGAAAAACAGCGTGCAATCTAAACTTGGCGATTTACAGCGGTTTGGTCTCGAATCTTGAT
Source organism: Isotomurus graminis (assembly GCA_034696565.1). NCBI lineage: Eukaryota > Metazoa > Arthropoda > Collembola > Entomobryomorpha > Isotomidae > Isotomurus > Isotomurus graminis. The sequence continues at coordinate 15,354 of JAQGAB010001145.1, forward strand.
CTACTCGCAGGCATATGTCTGTCACTTAATAACATGTCCTCTGGGGGAACAAGGTTGAGACTCGCCAAAAGAACTTTATATGTTGTGTGACACTAAAATTGCTTTTGTCACGAGTAAATTGCAACTCTACTTGGTTTCTAAGTTTCTTGCTTAAAATTGCGAGGAATACATACACAGTCTCACAATTGAGCCTAACATTCTTACAAATGGAGACCAAGATTATTAAGGCAACCTTCACACCTTATTGTGCATCAATGAGAAGGAACTCCACCAAACATAAATCAACATCCCAAATGACCCCAAAAAAACTTTTGTATGATAATTTGACATCCACAGCGAGTTAATCCCACATTCTTTTGGTACTTTACACTTTGACCTTTCGAAAATGGGAAACACAAGTACAAAGCATAATAGACTTATACTAAAACTACAGCTCGACACATATACACATGACAGATTAAAGTAGTTTCAACGCTTATCAAAATATCTCTTTTGATACTCCGAACAAAAGAAACGTGATACTCTTTGAATCTTGATGATGCGTCTGAAATGTCCCTAACCTTCATATACGTTTGTGTCCTGAGATTTCTCATAATCAGAGTCAACTAACTACCTTACTGAACAAATCTTATTTGAGTGAATTCCCCGTGTGTACCTTTAATAAATGTATACGGCTAATGTTTAAGGATTAACAAGTCTACAGGTAATTTAAATCCAAAATGATTGTAGTAAGTTTCACAGAAGAATTCGAATACACTTCAAGTTATCTAACTAAAGTACACATTAATATACTTTGCTTTCCTGTTTCCTTATTAATTTACACATTTAGAGATTAGTTGTACATTCCAAGGGAATAAGATAAACCGACAGAATAACTAATCACATCCTTCAAAAACCTACATCCGTTTCCGACTTACTGATGCTCTTTCACTCAACCCATCGTTGGCTAACTACCTTTAAATATTTACGAGTAAAATGAGGTGTTCGTGGATACTACGCAGATGAACACATGGCTACAGAAGAAGACTAAAACGACAACGACTAATTGTAAGCTAACAGAGGTATGCACTTTCAACATATTAACAAGACCAGTTTTTGATTCGTTTGATTTGAGACTTTTAAGATTGACGCACAGGTTGACATGACGTATATGCTTTTAGTTTTAATAGTGATAAACTGAGATCATATAAACTTTAGCCTTGCATAATGAAGTAATTACAAAGTCACTAAGGAATAATGGGAATATATATAGAGAGGTGAATCATTCTCCATCCACCTTATGGAAATTCCCTGTTGTACAATTATATTGATGACTCACCTGATAGCTTTCTTACTAGGAAAAGAGCACGTTCTTCGAAGGTGATGTTTAAAAGTCCAACACGAGTGATAGTTTAATCTCGCTCCCGTTTAGAAGAAACGGTATGCAAAAGAATCTAGAGCACTTTCTGAATAGGAGAAAGAGATGTGTTTGCTGTATATGGAAGTTGAATGTCAAGGATGTACCTGAAACGGTATTGCTCGCACTTCTCTAAATCTCAACTGAGACGGATGATGAGACTCTCCTGCTGGACTAGCAGAACTTGATCCACGCTACAATAAAGCGTCTCAATTTTTCCTTCTACTGTTCCTTCCTAAAGTGTATTCGCGAATATAAACCTGAACTTGCTTCTTATTCCAACTCTCTACTCCAGTCAGTGTATGTTAATATGATCGATGATTGGTATATACATATATGTATGGATGAAGGAAACTTACTGATGATTATAACGTACAATGCTTCGTCTGTACTTGTGGCTCTGGAATCTGGAATCACTAACTCTCTAGAGGGGATCTTCTAGAACTGCTTGTGCAGAATTAAATAAACCCTGATTACTATCAGTAATAATAACTATCAACATAAACTTGAAATGCGATATGGCCAGATGGATCGTTTGCTTTGCCTATCTACTCTGTGAATTGTTGGGCCAGAATAAAAGTTTCAACATCACGTACGTATGCAAAAGTGATTTAATTTTGACTCTTACATGAAGTTATTGTTGATGGATTGAAGCTGACGGGTGAAATTTGATAATACCGAGTGATATCAGAGAGGATAAAGTAGATTTGCAGGATATCGGAGTGAATGTGTCTCAATTGGTACACACAACCACACGTACACACACAACTATTAACAGAAACTCACAGAGGAATTGATGATCCCGAACTATTAAACTGGGTTATATTCCAGAGCAAAAATTTGTGCTCTTTATGTAATTGAGTGGTTTTGACAAGTGAGCCTGCTTTCAATCCAGCAGAACAGAAGTTCAGTAGAGTTCTAGTTTGTAATGAGGATTTGAGGATGCTGATGACGACTATTTGCGGTGTGAGAATTCAAGGAATCTCAAGTCTGTCAAATAATACATGTGTGTGTGTGCTTTTTGCTGTATACTTAACCAGTCATACGAGTACCACACTAAACTACTATCACTGTCTAACTACTCTTGCATTATAGTATAAAATTGTACTGTGTGAGTGTAGTGTATGCAAAAGGTTGTAATATTGTAAAACCCAAGGTTTTCCTATATGTAGTCTGTTGAGAAATTGGAATTATTAAACTAAAGAGATGATGCGAATTAGTGTGAATAAGTACATATAATGTATTAATGCATAGACTTGGTATACTTTAACTTATCCTGTTAAACGTTAAATTATACACTGAAAAACACTCTCATCCATTTGCCAAAATCAAAATTCATTTTCCATTTGTCATTCTACTGCACAAGATGTAAATTTTAAAGAGTTGTGTACTGCAATTAGCTGCATTTATGTTTGGTATATTTGTGTTTCAATCGCTGTTTTATTATGCCCTAGTAATTTACAGCACTTAACGAGCATTCCCAGAGACACGATAATTTACAGACGTGGACGTCACTTTGTGGTTGGAAAGACCATTTGGTGATTTAGTCTACTAAAAATGTTAAATGTTTACTATGAATAAAAATGATGGCTTTTCCCAATTACATGCTAATGTCTCACATATTTATTGTAGGATGTGTGTTGTTTTAAACTTTAAAGCTTCAATCATCATCATCATAAGCATCTTCACGTCTCAATGTCTATGTGTGTGTAGAGTTACTTGTGCTACTGACCCGACCAAAAAATGTGTAACAGAATTCTGCAGAAACACTCCGCCAAGATTCTGAGTAGTTGCTCACAATAAAATTG
>JAQGAB010001146.1:0-18550 GCA_034696565.1 Isotomurus graminis
TCTGAGGGATCCGAATTGGACGGTTTAGGCTTAGGGGTAGCGTCCTTCATCGCAGAACTCTTCATCCTCTACGTTCCCTTCATCATTCTTGTCGTCACGGACATCATCGCGCTCCTCGTCGCCTCCTGCCTCCATCCCTTAAACAAGTGCGCCTCCCTCTGGCCTATCGTAAGCTCCTCCCCCCCCATAAACCACGCCCACTCTAATAACCTCATCATTTGTAGGACGTAGCAGTGCAGATTGTCCTCGCGCTGATAAGTTTCTGTTTAGGAGTCTTTCTCGTCGACAAAGCCGTCAAAAGCGTCCCTTTGGCTCAGGAGATGATTAAGGCGTCGAACGCAAAGGTCTGCAACGATAGCGTAGAGGACGGAGATACGCCATTCAAACCCTACAAAGTCACGGACAGTGAAATCAAGAGAGAAGTTGAATTCGACCACATCGTGTCTGCTGGGGTAAGCCGAGACTTGAGTGTTTAAGGTAGTGTGTGTTTAGTTTGTGTGGCTTGCAGGCGTTGGCTTTGTTCTCCTCGGGGTTCTTCATTCTGCTTATTGTCTTCATTGTCCTGAGTAATAAACCGGATAAGCAAGCCCCGCTGAATCAACAGCAACGGGTGATGGTCCAGCCAGCCCCGAGCTACTACGCTACGCAGCCCTATCAGGAACCGATGGCTTATCCTTCCCCCACCTACGACGCTCCTGCACCCGCCCCTGCTAAAAATACCAAACCTGAAGCCGAAGTATTCACCACGCAACCTGCCCAGTAATACGCAGCCCCTCAGCCTCACTAAATTCTAACTAGTCAAAGTCTTGTGACTTAAATTGTATCAATTCCAACGTCCAGACGAAATAAAACCCAATCTTAACAACCGGTCTGGTCTGTTAGTGCCGTACACTTCCGAGGTTCGATCCCACGAGTCTTCCAACTTGAAGTTCCTTCAAAAGTCGCTTCATCTCTCTCAAAACTTTCTCTGGAACTGCAGGAAAGACCCCACACGCCCAAGTGTAGCATCTTCAGTCCCTTGGAACACATCTTCTCCAAAAATTCTATGTAAAAAGCGCAACTGTTCCAACGACGCTCTGTTTTTGTAGTTCACAAAACCATTCAACACAACCTCACCGTCTGACTCTTCAGCGCTTAAAATACAAGCGTCAATTTTGTAGGAAGTAAAGCTGGTGAGTGATTGTTCTCTTGTGAATATTCTTGAAAGACACTTTGAAAGATGTTGGGAAAGACAACATGACGAAGCCTGCGGAACGTAAGAAGAAAGCGGATTGAGACAATTTCACATGGAACTTTGCGAATCTGGCTGAGCAGCAGCGGAAGGACACACTGAGGATTCGACATGAAAGGAGGTCAGTTCGAAACGAGTCGGTTCAGGCTCGGTGGGACATGTACAGGAATAATAACCGAATTCGGGATCGGATCACAGAGATTGACAACTGGCGAGTGGCTCTAGAACAGACGGTTAGTACGAGTTGAGGAAGATGAACGCTGCGAAGGAAGCGGTGGAGCAAGCGATTGAATTGAAAGTGATTGAGTTTGACACGGTGAATGAGATATAATATGAGCAACGGAGGGGAAATGATAACGTGATGGACGAGGCACAGCAAGAACTCACAAAGGTACGCAAAAAATACAATTACAACAACAACTGTTCCTGTGCCAGAAGATCGAAAGAAAGTTAGCGGAGAGTTGGGACGGTGCTGAAGTTCATAGAAAGTCACAAAAGTTCTTCATAAAAATTCAATATGCTGTCGAGAGTAAACGATGAATTATAGGAGCAAAAATAAGTGTTGTAAGACTCAACCATTTGTATAGAGAAGTATTAATTGGGATTGCATGTACACAAATGATCTGAGAATAATAAACTAACACTTAATTATTGTCCATTTGCCTGTTAAGTATATTCATTCAATTAAGTTTCAGGGGAAAGCCCAGTTCTTTCTTCGTGTGGTCAGTGTTTATTCTTTCATGCTGTCAACAGTGTAATAATACATTACAAGTCGTCAATTGGTGGACTTTCATGCACTTGGGTCTAACTTCAAGTTAGGTTTGGGTTACTAAGAAGGGCAGATGTATAAGGCCCTGAGGGCAAAAACGTGGTTAATATTTGTTGCTAAAGCCTAGTACTCAGGATGACTTTTGCTGTGAAATGAAATTGCCAGTGAAAACAATTCCGTGCAGGGTCATGGTGAATGTTCTGTCACCGGAGTGAAAAGGCATTTTGTAGTCTTAATTTCACAAGGCAGTACTCACCACATACTCACCATGATCTTACAAAAAATCTATGTCCTTCCCCGCGAGTTTAATTATTTTGAATTGCTAATGTCTTGTTGGACCAAAAATACAATAATTAAAAACTTAAAAGTACTACTGCAACATTGGAAGTCCTGGAAGTGTCATGGTCGGACTTAAAAGGTCAAGTTATGAGAGCCCTCATCAACAAAACACCTACAAAGAAAAAGCGAAGGGAACGTATTGAGTAAATCTGTGCCTACATTGAAGGACAATTTAACGAAGTGTTCATAGTGTTTCTTTTTGTATGATAGTTATATTACTCTTTTTTCAGGATCAGAGAAAGTTTTTGTAGGTGTTTTGGTCCTCTATGAACTTAGAACCCCTGTAGCATTTGATTTAGCGGAATATTTACTCATACAAAATGTCTAGTGTAAATAATATACGAAGATCGTTGCTCAATGACTATCTCCAAATCTATGCTGTAGCCAATTTAAAGTGAAAAATGGGGTACACATTTCACGTCACCCCCTGGAGAAATCGGGAGTTTTTCACTCCGCGCGAGAGGAGCGTGAAAACTTTCACGTTCGTTTCACTCACAACCTGAGAACCGCAAAATGAATTTTTTTTATTTCATTTCACTCACCCCTATTTCACAGGGTTTCACGCATCCTAAGGACTAGGCTTTACATGAAGAGTACAAATTTATTGAATGCATAAAGTAGGATGCGTACGATGAGTAGATTGAATTATATTTATGTTAGGAATTTAAAATTGTAATAAAACAAGTCAATATTAAACAAGACTTCCATGTTATTTTCTGAGTAAGTCGATTTTATCCAGATTGTGGTTTTTGATCGTTTTTAATTAGGACAATCGGTGCATCTACAATTCGTATGGGTAATTTATGCATTGGGTTTGAAATGAACAAAGAGTTAACTGCAAAATTCAGTGTGCGTGCAATTCAATGCGGTTGCTTCACTAATTGAGCATTTCCTAAATAAAGAAGGTAAATAAGCTGCAAATTAAACTTTAAAATCTCCAAAGCTTCTGATGACCCTGTCGTCTTCACATACGGAAGTACTATCCTTAAAGTTTTACCTCCGGAGGAACCAAATGCTGTATAATTCACACTTAATGCAGGATAATTTCAGTAGCTCCTCCACTCATATACGAACAGCGGCTCCCTAACCATCTTCAAAATACAAGAAGAGAATAAAAAGCATTTAAACAATCTGCATTATTTTAAACTTAAGAATGTACGCAGGGCTTACCGAATATATTGTTCTTCACAAATACTATGTGCACAGTCCCGTCTATACATTAATAGTATTGAATACTCAATGTGTATGGTCAAGAAGTGAAAAGTTATTAAATCTACTCTCAGCTTAAGCATTAAATTACAAAATACACTAGTCTCACAAGACCCAAATCTTCTACTTAGGTAGCATAAAATATGAGCTAAGTGGGACCGTACAGTCAAGGACAGCTCCTTAAAATACTCTCACCATCATGCACAATGTCGAATTTGGTGTACTTAGCCGTCTAGGAAATATTATTCCCGAACTCTTGTAAATCATCGCGAATTTCAACATTTCAAGTGTTCCTCAACATCTGGTACATCACACTTAACGTCTAAGGTTCAAAGTAACGCGAGTGTTCATACTTCTTTTTCACTTCCTGAACTTCTCTAATCTAACTCGGTATGGATCTTTAGTCAGTTCATTATAAGATTCTCCAGCAAACGATCAAGTATAGCTTCAGTTGTTGCTGTCGCCTCACTGGATCTTGATTTCTTTCCTTGTCGCCGAGGATAAGAAAACTAAGCCGGCGTTGGTCTTCATAAACGCGGTTCCATATTTGTTGAAGAATTCATGCGATTCATCTTTAAAAATGCTGAGAAGTACATGAAGAGAAGAGAAAGAAAATAAGAGGCTCCTGACATGAAAGAAAAGTTATAATTGTCAACGGACGTTGTGTCATTGCTGTGAAGTACCATTGCTAGACATTTATTTATCGAACAGAATGAAAGCTGAAGAAACGATGTGGACGGATGAGATCAATACAGCTTATATTGTGTAATTAAGTGGATTGAATGATTGTTGAAAGGAGTAAGCCACTGTTGTGCGTCACTAATCAGATGACGAGGAATTTGACTACTGTAAGAACGATATCGTTTAATGGTCTTTGAATCAACGGTAACTTATCTTAACTTAGTATCAAAAAATGAATAATTTATTCTGAGAGATAACAACTTAAACCAGTTGAAACCCAATAATGAATTCACAAGTGTCCTTGAAACAATTGATCAGAGAACTAACTAGCAAAAGGGACACTTACCAAAATTTTATCGATATCAGCATATTTAACACTCTTTTGAAAAATAAAAACTCTCGAGTTATAAAAGTATTATATAGCCAATCATGGTGTTGTCTATCCTATCAGAAAAAAATGTCGGTACTGTAAGAAAATATTACAATATATCATACACAATCATTTGAATATTATATTTACTGTTCAACAACGCACTTATACATAGGGGACATAGATCTACCCAGTGTGATAACCTGAACTCTCAAACCATTCACAGTTAATTAAGAACAATATGAAAGTCACAGGATTGCTGTTTGTTAACTTTTCTTTTGACATTACAAGTCATAGAATTTTAATTCATATGGTAGCTAAAATCGAAGATTGACAAGATTCAAATACATGTCTTGGTTTTGAGTTTCAATGCTAAAAGGTCAAATATGTAAAGCGATGAGGACCACGATCCTTCAGATTGTTGAAGTTAAATTATACATGTACTCTGTAAACGTGAAATGAGGAATCCCTTATTGTGTTTATCATTGCTAGTGGTGGTTACTAGATTGAAATATTATACATCATTATACAAAGCTCCAAACTAAATAATTATTATGCGCTTAAGACAACGCAGTCATATATTAATAAAATATATCCACAAAACCAATCGATCGCAAGGCTTTTTATGTGTAGATTAAATATATTCAAAGCAGTTAGTTCAGTCCGTTTGTTATGTTAAATTACCAAGTAAGCAGCCAAAAAGTCGATTCTCTGCGGGTAGATAACTTAATTTGTACTAAAACGCGTCCAACAGAATGGTAATGTCTAGGTTAAGCAAGTTTACTGTTGCAGCTTAATATTTTAGCATACACTAGTTGAAGATCTTCATTCGGATTAAAAAGGAAATATACAAAGGAAAGGCTTATGGCCAACAGAGTTTAAGAATGTGGGTGGTGTCCCATGAGTGACTTAACCATGATTAATGCAAACCATACGTCAGTGGGCCTGATAAAAAAAACGAGGCTTAACATATCTCTATATATTAGAAGAGTATTTGCGTAAGCAAGTCACAACCAGTTTTCGATTATACCTTCTACACATTACTTTAATAACAAAAAGCATCATTTCACTACAAGTTAGCTTGTCTTCAAAAATGTTGCACGTAAGAGCTGTCCAAGCGTTCTATTTTTCATTTTTTCTTTATTCAAAACTTTCACTCACTCAAATCAGAAAAGTTGGCATGAAATTTTGCAATAAAAAGTCCCGAATAAGTTTCAGACTCAAAACAATTCATGTCTCGTTTCAGTTTTTGCACTTGGTTTCTTCAGTGTTTCTTTTTAAGTCGTCATCTTCAACTCAATCTACGTCACTTATGACTAAAATAGTTAATATTGTCTCAATGACGTATATTCTTGGGATTGGAGGTTTGTGGGCATTTCGATGGGTCGGAATTCGTCACCTGCATACTTTTATTCATTTGCTAAATAATGTATTCTATCTGGATAAAAAAATGCCGGGTAAGCAGCATTATTATTTGAATTAAAATTTTATTTGTGTTGGTTACAAAAACAATCAATTTATTTAGTTATGCGAAATATGTACAACAATTTCAAAAACTATTTATTATAATTCTTTGTCTCAGGAACACAAAACGATCAAAAGTTTTTAACGTTCGCGACAATTTTCATATTGGCCACTGGAATTCCTTTTGTTCTGGGCATGTTACTTGTACAAATCGGCCTGTATTATTTGGAAATATGCCTTTTGCCATTCAACGTTGTAAAAGTTTGGTTTGGAAAAAATTGGTCATGTAAAACTAGCGTTTATATTTCCAATTTTTCGTTTCTGGTGGACATGTTCACGATTCAATCGGAATTGTTCAGCGGGTGTTTCATTTTGTGTAACTGCGTGTGCTTTCCAATTTTTTTTCTCTCCCAAGCTCTACAAGACTTCAGGTAAATTTTAAAATTTTTGTATTATTCATGTGATCTAGCTTAAAATTGTGGTACGTGTGTTTTAGCCGAAGAACCAAGGCTGATTCTGGAGCTTTGGTTTTCAAGAAGTACAAACAACTTGCCCTGTTGTGTAATATCATAAACAGTTGTTGCAGCGATCTGTTTATTCCATCTCTGATGGTTGTAACTTCATGTGTGGTTTCGTCATTTGTTGCCGTGTTAATTAAGTTGCAATCTAAAATATTTGATTCTCCCGCAACGGTTTTTATACCAGTAATTACTGTAGACTGTATGTTTGTAATTACCGTTATTACCAGCATATGCTCCAGCATCTTCAGTAGATCAGAAATTATAATTTCTAATCAGCTGAAGAAGTCGTCACGGTACAAAACTTGTTCTTGGTATAGAAGAGCAACAGCTGCACTTCCAGCAATGAAGATTTACATGAGTAATTCATATTTCGACAGAGCATTGCCAGTAATGATTTTGAATAACAGCATTGCGAACTGTATCACAATTTGTTTGCTCTTAAGTCGGACTTCATAAAATAGCTGGGCTGTACCAAACAATTCACGCAGGTGGAAAGGTTTAAAAGTATAAATGTGCTTTTTAATGCCAGTATAGCACACTGACAGCCCACTAACTGGTGGCAGACGTACTTACGTGTAGAATAAATAGAAGAGTAGATGTAAATGTTTGGAATTAATAGAAGAATAGATAAAAATGTGTTGAACAAATAGAAGAATAGATAAAAATGTGTAGAATAAATAGAAAAATAGATAAAAATGCGTAGAACAAATAGAAGAATAGATAAAAATGTGTGGAATCAATAGAAGAATAGATAGAAATGTGTAGAATAAATAAAAAAAATTGGGAAATATATGTGGATCCTACAAAGCATTTCTCGGCTAAGCTGTAACCTTCAGCTTCAAATATAAAGAGTTATGGGCAACTACCTAACTGTGCAATAAGCCGGACTCGTAAGTTTATTTACTTAATAATTAAATCGGACTCAGTTGTAACCTAATAATTGCTTATTAAATTAAATACTTAAAGTATAAAGTATTTGTTAGAATTAGACGATTATATGTTCGAGGATTCAGTTAGTTTGGGTAAACACGGCACGTTAGAAATTACGAACAGTGAATTACTAAACCTCTTTATCCATTCCCTGCTAATTTGTAGTTAAAACCAAATTTCGTGAATGTAAGGAAAATGTTATACAAAATTTTGTAATAAACAATAATTTTTAAATCAGGTTTACGTGTTTTAAAGTAGAGGGATTTTTACATTCAATTTCCCTTACTTTCCCGAGACTTTTATGATTCATCACTCGTAGATAAGTTTTTCTGTGCTGTATACTTCTATTTTTGCCGATTTAGTTCTGATTAACTTGTTTCAGAAATGTTTACTTGATTTTGTGTTTTAAGACATTAAATAATTATCCAAAATATGATTGTATGAAGCTGAGTTTGTGTTGTCATGTTGTGTCAATAAATGTTGAACAATTTAACTAATAAATTTTTCCACTTCTGTAATTCTGCAATACGCATTGATAGATAGGATTAATATATCCATAACACGAATTAATCTAACGTAATGGAAATTAATCAAAATGTTAAATGCTAAATCCAAATAGTTTGAAGTTTCATTGAATAATTGTTTTTAGTTTGTGTCGTATTGTGAATTTGTTCAGTTGTAAAAGATAGTGGAATTTGTGTTCTAAGTTCGGTTTTAACGCGTGAATATTCAACCTCAGTTAAACCGCTTGGAAAAATACCAGTATTCAACCATAACGATGTTCGTTCGTCCTCGCACCCATGCAAGACGCCTTTGGAACGTCCAGATTTCCAAAAAAAATTGAATTTGATGCCTTATTTGGAAAAAGCAATTAAATTAAAAATCGGCACATTCAATATTTGAGATTTGGGGTGGAGCCTTTCCTGCTTCATTTATATGCCTGTTCACAACTGATCCTTCATCTACTCGCCCGCATTATCTTTTTATATCGCTCCATTCCGGGGCCCATCTCTCCTGATAAGCTTAATCCACCACACTGACCTCCGACCTTACGTACCGTTCTGTCTCCTCACTCACAGCCACTATGCGTGTTTGTCTCACATTCCCTCCTCCTTTCTTCCGCGAGTCATTATCATCTTCCCCCTCAATATCTTCAAAGTTTAAGACTACTTACAACTGAGCATTGATAAGCTTACACATCCTATTCATTCCGTCGGTGCTTGTAGGTAGAGGTTAATCTGCTGTGAGGTGGAAGGAGCGAGGAGATGACTGCCCCGGGGGTGACGAGATTGCAAATAAAAGTTCTGGAGTTGTGTGGCGACAGAGTATGACGGGATGTGGCACAGTTGAGGGTCGAGGTGAACGTGACACTTGTGTGGGAGGTGAATGAAGTGGCAGTGGGTGTGGGAGGAGGAAAAGAAGTTGGAGGTTGGCGAGAGTGAGACTCACTGACGAAATTAGGGAATGCCATGTTAGCGACACTCGCACACCGAAACCCTCACCTGCCTTTCCTTAGCGTGACAACCTTTGACCTTTTGGATCTCAACGGAATTTCACGAAAAAATAAATGAACTACATCTGGTGAATGAAGCTGATTGAGTACAAATGAGTGAATATTTGAGTTCCACGAGCGAACACAAACAAGAGCATTTCTCATCCAGCATTGACTGTTCCAAGGATCTCCGGCCGTTTCATTCCGATAACTCTGACGTTCATGTGGCCTTTCTTATTCAATTATCCGACACTAGAATTAAGGAATTTGAAGCTTGCTTGTTAAGATGAAGTGTAATACTACGACCCAGATTGTTGGGCTGTTTGCTTATAAGCAGCTCCTCATTGGGTTTAATGACTTTTATTTTTTATAACATCTCAACCAGTTTGTGGAAAATCTGGTATGAGGTGAACGATACATTAGAGAAGAGGAACAGACACCATAGCACAAGTCTAATAATCGAAGAAAGATTTTCACTCTCCTGAATTTTGTTAATAAATAAATTCAATTTACATAACCCTGTAACAAATCTTTTGATAAAATAGTTAATTTATGTAAGGAGAGGGAGAACAAGATTGTGATCATTAACGGAGATGATATCTTCGACACTGCACATTTTATCTCTAAGGATTCGTATAAAGTAACATCAAAATTTTCTAATTAATCATTTCGTTAGGTACTTTCATAAGTTGCGAGGTATAAAGAAGAAAGATATGAAAACAATCGACTGGTACGATGATATTTGTACCAGTATATAATGTATATCACAAACATTTTACAATCCACAGATGTGCCTAATTTAATCATTGAGCACGCCAATTTCGTAGAAAATCTGTTACGAGACGAGATTAATTTAAATTTCTTGATACAAGTAAACACTTCTGTTTCGAAAAGTGTAACTCTGTGTAAGCCAAAATTTTGTTCTAAACAATTCTTGGTTTCGGGAATAAGAGAACTTTGTCCGTTTGGAATCACTAAAAACGTTCATCTATTTTTTGCAAGCAACAATTTTGGAATGGCACAAGCTATGAGAAAAACAAAAAACTTTGCTACCAAAGCCTAATATAATGAATCAAATATACATCAATATTAGTTTCACAACTCAAACACAGGAGTGGCTTATAAATCTATCCCAGTGTCCGAAATATCTATGAACACCCTCTTAAGTATACGTGATGCATCATCAAATCCGAATTCAATCGTCATACTGTCCAACAAACAACTCAAGAGTGATAAATTGGGGGTATGCAACTTCAAGACCGACAACAACATATGACGCAGAAGTTACCGAAGTCCACACTCCATTCAGAAAATTGTGAAGTGTCCCCAACACGCAACCTCCTAAAATCAGGAATATTTTCCTGAGAGTGGACGAGAAATGGTGATGAGATATTCATCCAGATGAGTGGTGACTGTTTTATGATGTCCACTAATTTTTATGAAGATGCTATAGGCAAAGGAAGATCGGATATACAGTTGTCCTCACAACAGATATCAATGGCAGGGAGAATACCTACAGATTAAGCATGCATAATAGCACAAAGGACATCCACATCAGCGTCAAGACTTGTCACAACTTACCCGTTCATCTTTACACAAATACTACACTACACCGATATCTACAAATGTACACTCATCTCCCTATCTGCTTTACAACACATATATACGTATTCCCATTCTGCTGCTCTCATCACATATCTTAGCTCCACAACATTTGTTACAGTTAACTAGTTTAACACATGAATAAATCCGTCGAGTTCTACACTCTCCATGGACTCTCTTTACTGATTTGAAACACAAAGACTCCGAGCTTGAATTAAGTTTATATTCAGAAATTGTTCAGCATCTACAATAAAGCTGTCAATGCACTTAATTTCCTCATCGTCCACCTGGTCTGCATTTCAATTACTCTTCAGTCAGAATAACACAATTAATTGATACCATTAAGAAAGATTCCGTCATTCCCTCAACTCTTGAATCATAATGACTGTCACGTCAACACCCTGAGGTTAATCGCATTGGATCTGGACTCTTTGTCCAACAAGAAAAACACGACGGATTTTCGGCTTCTGATTAATATACAAAGAACGTTTCAGGGTTTAAGAACAACATATACTGAATACACGGCTGGCTTAAAGTACTGGATAATAGTACTGGATAAGGCTGTCAGTATGATGTTGTAGTTTTTGCAAAAATCTGTTTACTTCTTGTGAAACTGGGGGTCAAGGAAAACTTACATAAACTTGTCAATGATAAGTGATATGAGATAAATAGATAGTTAGTATTAAATGTACATAAAGTTTCCTTACATGAAAGGATTGGGCCAGCGACCCAAGTAAACATTTCTTCCCAATTCATGCTAAGTGTATAAACAACCAGACAATTGTTTGTACAAAAATCAGAACATGGGACAAAATACATCAATAACAAGATACGACTGTACAAGTCTCCATGTTATGTGAACGTGATGAAGGGATATCCGTTTATATAAACGTGCGTAGGTTGGACAATCGGTCATTTGTTGATCATGACACATACTTTGCTTCAGGAACTTAGTTCACTGCAAAATTATTTAAAAAAGTAATTGTTTTAGCAACTAAATACAAAACTCTGTATTCAGCGGCTGTGGTTTAGCCATTCGATACAACACTCCACTTCGTTTATCATCAAAAGCTTCTTATAAAAACCAATTATTGTCCTTCAATATAAATGAATAAATTATTATGAAAATTATTTAAGTAGACGTTGAGGTTGCTCTTGAAATAGTTCGAAGCTGTCATACAGAAACATACATTATCTAGTTTGTAAAGACTAACCAACACTTCTTGTAGTTTCGAGGATATTCAAATTACACACCATTGCCTACGGTCCACTTAACAATTTAGACGAAAACAACTCGCAGGTTATGTGGGTTTCTGATAATTATTAATATCGCCTAAAACATTTTCATACACACGTTTCGATTTGCTATGTAACTGTATTGAAATTGATTCTGAAATTCCAAGGAGTTGTGATTGTATAATGGAAATCCCAGAAATATGTACAAATTTACGTTCAAAAGTCTCGTATATTTTAAAAACAACTCCAGTAACCGAGCACACATTCACGCGATCTAGAAATCAAAATTATCATTCCCAAGTCCAAACAGCTTACATTCTGGAAGTGAAATGAAGAACTTGAATATAAACACTCTCATTGTCTGCAATCTATAAATACACGCATATGTCCTTGAAGATGTGTAAGAGTACATGCACACATTCTCCCAGGATCGGGAGTGCAGGACGAGCTACGGTAGAGCGAGGGTGGTGGACAAGATGTAGCTAATAAGAGAATAAAGATTGGTTTAATTTGGAGAGTCTCATTGTGCCTTCTGTGCCTCATTCACATATTAATATTCTTATTCTACCTATTCCTAACGGCACTTAACACTATTCGGGTTTTGTTTGCTAGTTAAGTATACAAAACTTAACTCTTCATTTTACGTAAATCAGAACTGCGTAAGAAATTAACACTTTTTTCGCTGTACACATTTAAGTGAGCATGACGCAAAACTCTTAACATAAATAACAATTTTTTAAGCATCAACCAATGCAGCGATATAACTTGCCCAAACAATATAAATCCCACTACAATAGCCAAACTCCTTATTAAGCAGAATCTGTTTGGGGAAAAGGAGTCTTCTGATTATATTTAAAATTTAGATATTTAGATCATTATCTTGAGAACACCAGGAAGAAAATGGTTATTTCGAAATATAATACTAAAGCGTTGGGTGTATTGATCGTCCTGGTTTACATCGTTATGTTGCATCAAGTTTCAGGTAATAATACACATTCGATTATTTAGCTTTATAAATCAAATACATAAGAATATATATTCTGAATTTGAACCCTTATAATATCTTGTTTTACATTACTACATTGTAGTTTTTATATCAAAGACTTAATTTGACTAAACAAAATAGTTTATTGAAAATACCAGTGAAATCCGTTCGCAAGCAAGAATGTAACATGATTTTCATTTGGTATTGAATAACTTGATACCTCGCTACTTGTGTGTATAACTTTCAGTATTTGCAACTGAAATGCATCTTAGCTTTTTGATAAAACATGTATGAATTTTTAATTAGCACAACTGCAGTGCGGCGAGGGTCAAAAGCCATGTGGCACCACGTGCTGTAATAATGCCCAACTGTGTCTTCCCGTCGATGGGAATATGATTTGTCTTGGTCTTGGATGAGTATTGGCGCACCTGGTAATGCTGAAAGCAGGTAATTATTAATTTAAATGAGCTAAGAGGGATCAAGATCTATTTACTTATTATCGAGTTTATAATACTTACTACAATTTGATATTAAACACATACAGCTAACAGACAGATAAACTGTTAATGTCTTCATTTACATTGAAACACTATTTTGACCAATTGTACAATACTACGCTTAAGAAAACTAAATGCGTTGTACGGGAAATGTAACTGTAATTAAAACTCCGCGTAAAAAGTAGCCTAGCTTAAATAAAATGTTTGATAACTAACAAGTTTGTATCCTACTTTAATGATATTAATTAAAAAACTATGAACAAATCATTTCAGTGGATTATTACTCCATACCATTTGAAAACACAAAACAATTGCACAATAACACGAACGTAGTGTCCTTTTTGTAGTATACAAGTTCTGATATGTTCTTCAAAATAATTGTTCAGCGTGTTTTAAGATCGTGACAAGGTTGAAGGGCATCATCATCCTCACCTTATTTCCTCGTTTCAATTTACTTAACTTGAGATTTTATTAGAAAGTCCAATATGCTGCAATTACTTGTTCTCATTTTGATTTTTAGAGTTCACTAGTCATCAAAAATTCCTTCTTTTAATAGCTCATCATTTCTAAAGTAGCAAAACAATACTTATAGACAGAGTTGGTTAAATAGACATCCTAGTCAACGCTTACACAATTCAAACATCTTATCACCAACCGGCTGGTTAACTCTAACACGAACTGTCTTACATTCCCAGTTAACCTTTTGCTTTCCCCTCTAGGATAACTGAATGAGAAACTTGTCCACAAGACCCCTTGTCTTTTTGTAGGGAGGATACTTCACAAGTGCTGTAAGCTTCCTTTACAAAATAATGAATCCTCATATTCACATTCATAATGAACTCCTATATATTTTATTAATAGTTGATTTTAACCGAGTGATTAGCAATTTCTTAATATATTTGCAGTGTGTCGTTAAGCATATGATTAATAATCAAAGGTGTATATTCATAATCAATAATTTATACAGTAATTCCTAACATTTCTATTAACTCAGTCAGTCATTGTTTGCATAGATAAGTTTGAAATTCTTATTTGTGTTGCTCACAAAGTCCTCATTATAAAATAAATGATGGGAAGATGTGCTTCCATAAGATTTGAGAGACTTCTGACATTCGCTTGTATTGCCGGAGGGGTCAGAGTGCAAAAACAAGTTGAGCCAGTGACCATGCAATTATACTGATCACATGAGGTTGGGGTGAATGAAACATAAATGTTAAAAGTGACTAATGGTTTGCTTCACATGATTAAGTTATTATAAGAGGAAGACGACTCGTCTCAACCTTCAGGTCCAACAGCATTTACTACAACTTCATCTCAAGAAGTAAACTTATTTCGTCTCACATTCGTATGCAAAACTCTCATCATCCATTCCTGTCGACAATTCTTTCTTATTTTGCAAAAGCATCGAAGCTCAAAAGGATTAAGCCATCGAGCATTAAGCAAATGTATTTTTCGTACCAATATTACTAGCATAATTTTTACCGTGTTATGTACGGGTACAAGCTTGAGCAATTATTTTTTGTCAATAGCTTATTCTTCCATCACAACTCTCTTAATCAATTATTCATATTCATCCCCACATATTGCATATTTACCTCTACTCCCTAAAATTACTACAATGACTTCTTGCCTCTATCTTCTATTCATCAATACCAGATCGGATCTTGCCATTTCCTCAGAACTATTTTCCAGTTAACCTTCGCTGCTGGTTGGAAGTGTTTTATTTTACGGTTGAATGTAGTAAAATTCTTCTTACACATATCATATTTTGTTAAGTTAGAATACTGCCAATGGACAAGAGAGTTTGTTTCATAACGAAATCATAGATGTTGATTTTTAGCCCAGTCAAAGATAAGATAACCACGGGATAGAGAAAGCCGGAGGGAAAACGTATTTCCTCATCTCACTCTTTAATTTAGACTTTAATTCTCCAAAAATGTTATTTTCGAAGTGCATAAAACACTTTTTTTCGTCTGTACTATTAAAGGGAGTCGTTTGTTATGTGGATGATAAAAATGTTGAGCTTCACAGGGTGTAAAGCTTTGAAGTTGGTATGTTTTGATCTCCAGTCTAAAATTATAGCTAGAACAGTGCTAATTCCTGAGGTTCCTGAGGCTTGAAAGAAAGTGGACTTGGATTCGTCTGACGTGGAGTTGTTTTTGTGAGGCAAACAGGTAAGGATGGGCCCAAGATGAATGTGGGTGACTGTGTGAGGAGTCCCAAGTGAGTCGTCCTTAATGAGAGTCCGCAATTCACCCTCGTCTGCCTCCAACAAGATGTTCAGAAGCAATTAATGTAAACGTGATCAACGGGATCATAAAGAGGCCGATTCCCGTCCATCCACTCAGCCCAGCGAATACCACCTGCACTGCTCCGTTCTTTAATAGAAGGGGAGGCTAAGGAGGGATTTATGGAACTGGCGGTGGCGCTTACGAGTGTCCACGCGCACTTGTCCAAGTAGTGGAGACAGGCGGCGAGGAGGAGGCTGAGCGTCTCGAAGATGAGGAGGGAAAGGACGGGAAAGTGGAACTCAAGGATTTCTTTGAATCTTGTGCTTTCGGGGCCACTGTGTTTCCGTCTGCAGCCGTACCCGGGGTATTTGTGGAAGGTAACGCCGTGGAATCCCAGGATGAAAAAGACGACCATCAACACCTCCACAATGAGGGGGGATTGAGGAGTGAGGGGGAGTGGCTTACCCAAAGGAAGATCCTCCAGACGAATCCCACGATGATCCCACAATCTTCTTCCTGTTTTTGGCTGCGTTGGGGTCGTAGTTTGCTGGGGGTGGTGAGATTGGTTAAGGAGGAGGAAGGTTGGGGTTGAGATTTGAGGGGGTGGTGCTGGGTGGGGGGTGAAGGTGTCCTCCATGTCAACTGAGGCGAGGAGCTTGTGGGGTTTCTCGTGAGGCTCTTTGGCTTTTTGGCTGCGGGTTGACAGTAAGTTGAGAGTGTTGAGTGTGGAGTTGCGTGGCAGCGGAGGGTGAGTGAGTTTCAAGGGTTTGTAGGTAACTTGTGCAAGTGATACGTTTGCCTGCAACATAACAGGCTTTTGTACTTTTTATAAACGTTCTGTTCCACGTAAGACGTTCTGTGGGTGTGCATTTTTTAATGATGAGGTTCGGTGGAGGTGTACAATCGCATGGAGGGATGATGACTTCTCAGTTAACGTTTTAGTTGAAGGATTTCAGGATGTACAGTGATTATGTAGCCAATTAGGACAGGAAGGGAGTCGAGTTAGAAGTCATATGAGTCGATTTTGTTAGGATGAGTAGCTGCCACAGTTGAATTCGACGACAAAAATGGAACTGGGGCAGCTGGATTTCAATCCAAAGTCGCATCAACTTCCCTTACTTTCACTGGAACTGAAACAAAAAACAAATAGTTGATTAGCTAATAAGAAAACGAGGTAACATTTAAGGACGTGATGAGTTTGTTGTGGGCGTGGATGTCGAGGGTAGTCGACGGCGAAGGTAGAGTGGACAGCGGATGTTTGAAGTGGTCGTTGGACTGATTAAGGAATAATAAGACGATTTGTCCCCTGACTGATGAAACAATTAAAGTTTCGGGGTCAGTTAGTTACAGAGTATGACGTGATGTGATACAATTGATGGCAGAGATGAACGTGACACATGGGTGGGGGAAGAATGATGTGGGTGTGTGTGTGGGAGGAGGAAACACAAGTTGGAGATGCGGGGCAGAGTGAGACTTATGTCAAAATAAGGGAATAAGTTAGCAACACTCACACTGAAACCCTTAAATGCCTCGGTTTGTCCATAGACCTCTTGGATCTTAAGGGAATCTCAGAGAAAAATAAAATGCAGTAGTTCTGGTGAATGAAACTGATTAAGTACAACTGAGTGAATATTTAAATTCCAGGAGTAAAGACCAACAAGAGCATTTCTCATTCAGCAGTGACTTTTCCAGCGATCTCCATCTTTGACATTCATGTGTTTGGTGGGGCAGTCACTGAAGATCCACGTGGATCGCAAGTACTGCTGACTTTTGGACTTCAAAGGAGAGTTTTGGACGGTCTAAACTGAATGAATGTAAATCAATTTAAATAAAAAACGTCCTTTTGGTGCTAAAGTTCATTAAAGAACGACCTTGGTGTTTGAAAGAATCTTGGGCATTCCCAACGAGTGTAAACTGAAGAAGTGAATACTCTTGTGTGTCATTTGATATAAGACACAGAGTTCCGAGTGCAAAAATAATATTTTCAATACAATTATTTTATAACGCACTTTATTCTATGCTACATAAAAAACCTACTACAAGTAGCCTCTTATAGCCCAGCCAATTTTGCAATTTGTTATTGCTTAAGGTACAAATAACCCCTATAATGTGTGGCTATTTAGAATTTTGATAACCATGTATTTCATAGCAACATAATTTTTGTCACATTAAGCCCCGATTTAAGCACCCTGCTGCAACGATTTCGACATTTTATACGAAGTACAAAGTTTCTCCAAATAATGATATCTACAGACTGTGAAAGTTTGTGAGAGGAGTCAAGCTCCGTTTGGCCTCTGCTGTCGATAGCCATGACAATTTCTCTGCTACTTAAGCACTTAATATGAGCGAGTTAAAACTGCTAAAGGCACTAAATTGAGCACACACAGTCTCAATCGCTTTTCCTAAGCGTGTGGCAAGTTTCAGGCTAAATGATAACAAGGTGTAAGAGATATTAGACCTCGAAGTCAGAACTACTTTAAACCGGACAGACGGACGACACAGTTGATCCTATAAGCCCAAATTGACTGGGCTAAAAATATGATAACTCATGTGCACTTCAACCAATCTCAATATATTACATCACCTCTAATTAAGGTTACACGATTTTTATCAGTAGATGAAGTAATGGCAACAATCAAGTATTAGTAAGCCCTTTTGCTATGTATTAGTTAAGTATTTCGCGGAAACCAAAGAGGGAGGATATGGAGTGACTGACAACTAAATACTTATAGATATATAAGGAGATTGGCGTTAAGATTTAACTCATCGACATTTGTAGACTTAATCTCTAAGAATTTACTGTATTACATTAATTACGATATATTGACTTAAAAGGTTAAACTATTTCACATAAACAAATCCTCAAAACCTGATTAATTCCTTTTGAATGCAATAATTTTATTTTGAAATACACGACTACCGTTTAGCTTAGCAGGTAAATATTTATTTGTATGGGAAACTGTCATCATTAATCATTTGGTCAAACCATTCTC
>JAQGAB010001147.1:0-18544 GCA_034696565.1 Isotomurus graminis
TAGTACTCGGGAAAAAATCTAAAGTACTTTTTACTTGTACTTGGTACTCGTCGACCCATGTACTCGCCCAGCTATGCCTTCAACACAAAGCAGGACGCGACGGGTTCTTCGGTAACATTTAAAACATCTCCCAATCCTTAAATTAACTCTAACCAACATCTTAAACAGAGGCGGACTTCGCTGTGACATACACGGACGTTATGGGAGGGGCTGTGGACACGATAAGTGGATATCTCGAATCCTTAATCCTGTTCCTCACTTTGTATCCTCAGAAACAGGAAACTCTCTATAAAGAAATAGCAAACAACTTCCCCGTACATCACGTGTTCTCTATTGCAGATCTTAAGAAGTAAGCCACCGTAGTCACCTACAGATGAATTACAAATATACTCATTACACTTAATCACACTCTGCAGGATGCCATACACCCAAGCGTTCATGCTGGAAACTCATCGACTTGCTATTATCGCTACTAATTGGATCCCACGGACTCTCACTGGTGACATAAACCTCAGAGGCTTTGTCCTTAAAAAGGTCCCAAATGGCCACTCCATTCATTCCAATCTCAAGTATTTCTTTATTTATTAGGGAACAACTTTCCTCCCGAATCCCCACGCTGCTTTCAAAAGCCAAGAACATTTTGGCCCAGACCCAGAAGCATTCCGTCCTGAACGATTCATCAATCCAAGCGACCCGGATAAACTCAACGACCTTAAGAAACTTGTAACGCCTTTTTCCATCGGAAAGAGGGCTTGTCCTGGGGAATCCGTAGCGCAGATTGTATCCTTCCTTACTTTAGTTTCTACTGTCAAGAATTTCCGTCTTTGTCCGGTCCCATTGGAACCCCAACCTACTCAACAATTCCTAGTGGGATACACTGCCAAACCCCAACCGTTCAGCGTACTTATCTCTCCGCGAAGCCAAAGTTTTAATCAATAAATCCTTAATTAATATTCTGCTATTATCTGCATAAGGCAATTTCTATCTTCTTTCAGTGCCAAACAGTTTATTCATTCCTGTTTATTATCAATTCTTGGCAATTATGACCAGTTAAAGGTTCATTATAAATCTCGAAAGTTCCTTTAATACGTACACAAAGAAAAGAAGATTAACAATAGCTTTTATAGCTTTATATCACTTTATCATGTATCGTATAACAAATAAATTAATGTCATTTCAAATTGTCCACACACATGAAAGATACTCAAAAGTCCCCGTACAAAAAATCCTGATCCCACCGGCACTTGTATACGCACCTCTTGAAGGAGAGTAATATCCCGGCACCCAATTTATTGCATCTTTTACTTTAAAATATTACCGAATCAAGGTCAGCGTCTCCCCTTCATTAGTTCTGCCACCCTGTACACTTCCAGAAAGCTCGCTGTCCCTTACCCAATTGGTTCTGGTCCCTGAAACACTCGTGAGGAATTGAATCTCTTCTGTTACACTCAGTTCCAGGTTTCCCCACCCCACAAAACATGTCCCACATTGTTCACGACACTTTCCAGGAATAAAATTCCCTTCGTGTGGCACTCTGCAACTGTACAAAGTATTTCCAGAAGGCTCGTTCCCTACTTCCACTAGACTCTCCGCCGAAGAAGTTGTATTAAATTTTACATGCCGATATTTCTGGCAACCTGTACAGGTGGAAATAAATACTGTCAAACATTTAATAAGATCCGTTTGGCCCACATTTCTCACCTGAAGTTGATTTTATCTTTTCCAAGACGTTCATAGACTCGTTTTGGGTCAGGTTAGCATCCCTAAGATTTACCTGCGTCTACATTTCCTCCAATCTTCTTTCAAATTTCAGTTGATCTGCTTCCAATTCGGACTTCTGTTCCATTGGATCTATTCGCAAGGCCGCATCCTCAGCGACACACGTCTCCTTCAGCTTAGCTACTTCTGATGTAAACTCAGCACGGAGACCTTCACCAAGGGACTTTATCTCTTCCCGTAATATCCGATTGTCTATTTGAGCCTCACTGAGCTGTCTCTCCAATTCTTCAACAAGCATTTCCAGTTGCTTGTCTACCACTTCTAAATATGGAACCGGCTTTCCACATACGAAACTGTTCAGTCGCCCACACTCAACCCTTCTATAATCAGCTGTCGAGTTTCCGCTGGGTAACCACATCTCTGCAATTCAATCCAAGACTTCCAAAGTGTCTCTGTGTACTCAGAGTGTCGTTTCTAACCGATCACACCGATCTTATCCCCATTGAACCAAGGAACATTAAGATATCCAATTCCTTCTCTAGCGAGTCTATCACCACACCGTCTGGGTGGGAAATGTCTTCCACTGCAAACATTAATCTCTGTGTCATTCGACATATTTAATCAAGGAAATGCTTACTTTTTCTATTCTCCTGTAGACATAAAGCAGATGCGTTTTCAAATGTATAAAGTCCACTGAAAACCTTTATGCACTTGGAAGCCCCGAATATCGTCCAGGCTTATTCCCCGTGGTAACCACCGTGAATGTCACATGGATTTACTGATTTACCACGGCTTCTGTAATATTTGTATGCAGCCCAAGTGCCATGAACTGACTATGCATCTGTGAGATCAAAACTTACACAATTGTACAACCAAAACATTTCAAACGTAGTGTGTGTTACTTCTTCAAAGTTCTTCTCTGACTTTGTCACTTGATTTTCTACATTATTAATTCTGTTCAATACATTCAAAAGCATTTCGCTGGATGAGTCATGTCGCTGCGGTCCCACAGGTCCAGTTCTGACTCCAGTGGATGATTCCTGATTAGCAGAATCTTCGAAAGAAACGAATTCCAAAAACAGTGCAATGCTCCATAATTGTAGGACAAATAGACACACCGTTCGCATTGTTAAATATGTGAATGGATTAAAACGTGCCACCAAAGTTATTTGTCTGTGACAGTCACCAAACCTACTGGTGAAGTTGATGAGATCTCGTTCGATCGGTGCAGTCAACTGAAGTGAACATTTCATGTGAACAAGTCGTGGAGTAGGAATAAATGTGAGTTATGTGTTTATTTGTACACGAAAGATCCATGAAACTCGTCACTAACAATAAGTAAATTCATTCATTCACTTTCTATTTGAAGAGGATAAGAGTTTGTGTTGGAATTGCTGTGTGTATTACATGGCTATTAATTCCTTTCAACACTGTAAGACTTGGTTGCCCAAACTTAACCACAAATTCAACGATAAAATGAAGCAATAACAATGGCATTTGGGTAGTAAACCCTACCATTTTGCAACTTAAAAGACTGAATCTACAAGAATAAATTTGTGACCTGTGGACTTCAATATGATAAGCGGCCAGTGAGGGTGAGGGGCTAATAATGTGATTAATATAACTCAAGCTGATGTTGTGTGAACTATTTACGCAGCCCCGAGTATGACAATAAACACAGAATCAGGCAGTAATCCATTGATCTTCTAATTGTCACAGTAAAAAACCTACACCAAGCAGCCTCTTCAAGCCCAGGTAACTAAAGACCTCACATACACAAATAAGCATACATATGCCTCTGCTGTCGTTAGCTACACGAATTTTCGTACGTTTAAGCCCCATTTAAACACTCTGCTGCAACGATTTCGAACTTCTATACAAATACCAAAGTTGCTTTAAATTACTATTTCTTGCGACTGTGAAAAAATTGGAGAGGAGCCATGCTTAGTTTGGCCTCTGCTGTCGTTAGCTTTTGCTGCTTTGGCCCATTTGGGTGTCACCTAACACTCTGATTGACACCAAATTGTGAGCGGGAGGTCCGACTCGTTTTTCAACATCCCTACAAAATTTGCTCACAATCGGTGTGGTGGGTCTTGAGAGAATTCGGAATCACACAGACAGACAGACGGATAGCGTGAAATCACGTATCCTCGTATATGCACCAGTTACCTGGGCAAAACGGTCATCCAAAAATGACCGGATAGAAGGACTAGATTTTACAAAACCCGACTGAGGCCGGGGAATTTCGGACGTCGGTTTGGGATTAGGCGAATTGAATGGGGGAAAGCGTGTTGAATAAAGTAAATCTGGCAGTTGTCCCTCACGATTAAAAGTAATGACGAGACTTGGTTCATCCAACTTCCAATACTTGTCACATAAACATTAACACTAACATTTAGAAATACTTATGTAGAAATTTTCGTTGATACACATCAGGAGCACTGGCTCTCTGATATGGGATATTCTAACCTGAACGTTATGAAATGACTTGAATTTATTTAAGGAAAACCTCGATACGCTAGACCAATACACCAATAGTTATGAGATGCAAACCTATTTCAGGCTTTTGCCTCGTAACTTCAGGTTCCAAGAATGCTAGACCATCGAATTTTTGTAACACAAAAAGTGCAATTATTAATTGTGTCATTGAGAACCCTTTTTCAATATGCTTTTGGTTTCAAATCATTTATCTTATTTGTTTTGTTAATAAAAAAGTTTTATAACATTTCACTCTTTAAGGAATTCGTACAATGACTACAGACATGATATCTAGTTTTTTGTGCTCCATTCTTATATCAAACACGTTCCTCCGTATTACAAAGTATGTTCTTGTGTAACATAAAGTTACCTGCGCTAGAACTTCCGGTTCCTTTTAAATATAAAATTCGCTGGTGGTCAGTTGCATAAAAACCATTTCCAAACATTCAAAAAAATTATTTTAAAGCACTTGACAATAGGTAAGTTACATAAGTCGGAATGTTAAGTACCACCGTCACGGCACGGGATACACATTGTCAAACTGAATGGATTAAAAATTCCTTTGGAAGGCTTTTCTATTATCTCAACACAAATCAGTTTCATTGCATTCATTGCATGATTCTATTTGTTTGTATTTTTTCTAAATATGGACTTATGCACGTACATTATTTCTATTCATAATATAGTTTATAATAAAATTTAAAGCTATAAATTCCGGTGCAGCAATCAGTTCCGTTTAACTCTTCGACAAGTCACTTAAAAGTTCAGGACAACAATCGCCATGAGATTCCCACTTATCTTTCTGACTCTGGTAGCCTTACCAGTCTTGGCAGTCTGCTTCAACATTCTCTCCCTAACAAAAGTGTTAACAACCATTTTAGATCTTACAAAAACCTTATCCAAAACCCTTACTACTTCTGAAATAACCTCTTTACTCACGTGTTTAAAGCAAAGCGGAATAACGCCTAAAGAATCTCCGTACATGACAACTGTAAGCACAAATCAACTTCCAATAAATAAACTCAAAAATTAATTCCCTCTGATCATTTAGGACGTTTGGCTTCAACGACTCGGTTACACTGTAACTAACCTAACAGTAGAAACTGAGGACGGATATATTCTCAAAGTATTTCGAGTAACAGGCAGCCCTAATTTCAAAAATGCCACTGCCGTCAAGCCAGCCATCTACGTTAACCACGGCCTTGGTGGATCATCAAACGCATTTCTCATTCAGGAAGGACCAAACAACTTAGGTACACAAGTCCCTACATCTTCCATATTAAATTTCAACTAAACAAAATGTCTTCGCATCGTTTAGTCACGCAGCTAGCAGACAAAGGATACGACGTATGGCTCGGCAACTGCAGAGGCAACAGTTACTCCATTAAACACAAGACAATGTCTGCAAGCAATCTAACCTATTGGGACTTCTCGTAAGTATCCCACAGAATTCTAAATGTCCCAGTAACTTCTTTACTAAACCATTTCTTACTTCAGATGGCATGAAATGGGAATATACGACGTTCCTGCAGTTATCGACAAAATCATAAGCGTCACAGGCCAGTCCAAAATTTACTACTTGGGATATTCAATGGGAACCACACAGATTATGGTCGCGTTGTCAGAGAAACCTGAATACAACGCCAAACTTAAACTAGTCACTTTATGGGCTCCTGCTGCTGTCCTTAAATCAACTACGTCTCCATTACGAGCCGCTTCGTTGCTTGTTCTTAATGTCAACGGCACTGTAAGTTAAAACAGAGTTATAAATTTATTTTCCAACTAAACAGGATGGCCTAAGTTTGGAAATACGTTGATTAGTATTTAACGGACCCGATCCTCGGTGGAAGAATTAGCACTCACGACTCCCTTCCTAATTTCTTGGGATCCGCTAATGCTGGTTCAATTTGCGCTGCATCTTCCATTGCTGCCTGTGGCGTCTGTTCAAATCT
Organism: Isotomurus graminis; assembly: GCA_034696565.1. Taxonomy (NCBI): domain Eukaryota; kingdom Metazoa; phylum Arthropoda; class Collembola; order Entomobryomorpha; family Isotomidae; genus Isotomurus; species Isotomurus graminis. Next base: position 6,150 of record JAQGAB010001147.1, read on the forward strand.
TCAATTCTTTTTGTATGGCTACAGCCCAGCGGAAATGAATTACGTAATCTTTAAAGATTTATATATTTAATTACCCATATCCGTTTCATAACACGTGTTTATTTTAGACGGCCCTTCCAAGTATCTTCACAAACTCCCTGGACAGTTTGGCAACAAAATGTGTTGTGCATTTTGCACAGCAAATGAACGATGTCCAAGGACGGTTCCGGAAGTTTGATTATGGAGCCACAGAAAATCAAGTCAAATACGGTCAAGCCGAACCTCCAGAATACGCACTGTCCAAAATCTCAGCTCCTGTAATTGCATTCTACGGCCGAGGGGACATTCTTTGTACAAAAGGGGTGAGTTTATATCAAACACGAGCAATTTAAGTTGCCCATATGTCACCTCGTAATTCACACTTGACTTTTTAGGACACGGAATCTCTGTTCGCCAAGTTCACTGCTGGAGTCCTGAAACAGAAAAACCTGGTAGACTCTGCCAATGAACAGTCAACGTTTAGTCACGCTGATTTTGTAACAAGTAAAAATGACTTTGCTTTTGTTATTCAACCAGTTCTTAATCAACTTCCTTTGTACAAGTGATCAACAGTTACAATTTTGAGTTGTAATTAATCTAAACCTTTAATAAGAACAATGAGCATTTTATTTCAATGTAAATTTAAACCCACAATAAATCTGCTGGTATTTAATTGACAATTGTTTTAGTTTTAAATTTTAATTGGCACTTCTTGTATAGTTATAGTTAGTCCATTATCTTGCTTTGTTGGGTAATTTCAAGATTGAAATAAGTTAAACAAGCGTTCAAGTTCAATTTGTAGTTCTGAAAAATTAGGCCGTCTTGATTCGTCAGTATCCCAGCATTTAATTTGCAATTCAAATCTGTTGTAATATAAATAGCACACGCTTAACTATTGAATTAAATCGAGCAGTACGTCTGCCTCTATCAACACAAATTAAATTATATAAAACCACGTACATGATATCATTCGCGTATTTGGGTTTCTTCATACGCAATCCTTTTTTCAAACTCCCCACAAAGTCAATATTCCATGTCATCCCTGGGTACGGCACTTCTCCCAACGAAAATATTTCCCACAATGTTATCTAGTATATCAGTACACGAATACATTGTGAAATCCATCAAAAATACAGTCTAGTAAACAATGTAATGGAATATATTACCCCGAAAGCCCACACATCCGACTTGACAGAAAACTTGAGATCCTTGAGTGATTCTAATGCCAAGTGTCTCCATGGCAAAGGTTCCTACAAACAAAGACTTCTTAGTTATCGCCTGAAAAACTACTTGGTTAACAAATAATAGTTACCTTTGACTGCTTAATATAATTCGAGTATTCATATATCCGTCTAGATAACCCAAAGTCAGATATCTTAGCGGTTTCTCTGTTCTGAAGAAGAACGTTCCTTGCTGCAAGGTCTCCGTGGATTACCTTCACAAGCATACTTGAGTGAGAGTGTGATCTATTTAAATATTCAACGTGTGTACTTAAAGAAAATACATTCTTAGAGGACAAGTACTCCATTGCCACGGAAATTTGCACAGACCATCTTAGTAAATCCTTAGTACTTAAATTGTCTTCGAATGGAACGTATCTGTACTAATAAATAAGTATTATAACAATTTTCTATCTTTTCAAGGCAACTACACATACCCTCGTCCATCCGGTTGATTAAGGTACTCAGAAGTCCCAAACAAATCCACAAAGTTACTTCGGTTTTTCTTTAAATAATTTTCCAGGTTTCCTAGTGGACAGAATTCCACCATTATGTAAACGATTCCTGCAACCAAAACCCCATTTTAATTTTGATTTAAAAACAGCCGGGAATATTCAAACCACCTTTATCCAAATGCTTTGTATTCGCTCCCAGCAAATTCACAATGTTCGGATGATTTTGCAAGTAAATCATCACTTTAAGTTCCAAAAGTAGCGATCTCAAGTACCCGACTTCCGCATTACGTTTCAGAGTCTTAACTGCTACAACGCGTTCCCCAATGGTTCCTTTGTACACCAATCCGTATTCACCAGAACCCAAAAGGCTTGTCTCGTCTATTCTTAAATCCGTTTTAATATAAAACACTTAAACGGTTTCCTATTTTCTATGTTTACCCAAAACAAACTTCCCATCCATCACTTCATATTCACTTGAATAAGGAACAGCTGATATTAAAGCTTCGTACTCGTTACTCTTTGATCCCACCGGAGTTTGAATTCCTTTTATAAAGTCCCCAATTTCCGCACGTGACAATCCAGTCTAAGAAATCAAACCGGTTGATTATCTCTCAATTCTTAAAGCAATTTGTAACGTCTTCCACTTACTCTAGTTCGTTTATAATGTCTTAGAAGAAACACGCATATCAAAATACATCCCACAATTACAAACAACGGAATTCCAATTGTTATCCAGTAGCTAGGCACACTCTTTGGTTCTGCAAAATAAATACATTTAAGTTACAGAATTCCAAATCGTTTAATGTATGAAACACACTTACCCTTCACTTCAACTATAAATGACTTGGTAGCTTTTCCCAAAGGATTAGTGGCAGTACAAATGTAAACTCCTGAACTCTTTAGGTTAACATCGGACACGACCAACTTCTTGCTCGAAACGTCAGTTAGTCTCTGCGTATTAATTGTTGGCATTACTTTAACTTTCAAACTCATTCAACGTATCAAAACACTTGCTTCTCCGTCCTTTTCCCACATCACATTTGGTTCCGGAAGACCTTCATAGTCACACTCCAGTTCGTTTGTTTGTCCTAAAATAAAATCCACCCTGCTGGACTTGTCAGCAAAAGTTGGTTTCATACTCGCTGAAATTACAAAGAAGTATCAATTCCTGCCAAACAAAAGAATATTCAGTAATAAAAAAGAAATTGTACATTTCACCGTCAACGGCAGAATATATTCCACTACGTCCTCCGAGTTCCACACGAAAGCTCCGCAACTTAAGTCAACCACATCTTCCGTAGTTAACATAACTGACACATCTTCTTTGTAATTATTAAAAACTACTTTAGCAGACGAAATATCTGTAAATACCGCGATAGCTTAATTACTTAATTCACATTACAAATATTTCACTTAAATTTCCCACCATAAGTTTCCAGAAAACTCGTTTCATCAAACGCTTTCCTGTTCAAAGGTTGTCTGCTTCCATTTCGAAAACCCATTTGAATAATCAAAGGCTGGGCAAACAAATAACTCACTCCAATGCAACTCACATTGTAAGTTATGTTTGTGTAAACCACGCTTAATTCTTGTTCCATCTGAACTTGAATATTTAAAAGCGCCTTTGTCGGTACAGCCATTGGATCAGACGTTAAATCTACCGTAATAAATCTCTTAATCAATTCCAATCACATTAATCATAAGAATAAAGTTACTCACAAGTCTTCCCATCCAATCCAAGAACGTAATGATGCGGCTCTTTAAACACAGTTGAGTCTCGAGAGAAACATGAAATGATTCCTCCGCCTTCCTTAAAATCCACAGACTTACAATACCTCGGGGATTCAAAGCACCTGTTGAAACTACCATCCCGTTTCCCAACACATTCTTCGTGCTTAAGTAATACAATTCCTTGTTAATTCTCTATACAATTATCCTTAATATATTCACTTCCATTACCCCAACAAAACACATCTTCTTCAGATTCGATTCCAACGGATTCCTCGCACGCATATTTACAAGTCGATAATCTCTTCTGAACTTCTCATCCGCTGTACACGAAATCCATTTACCAGAGACCGTTAGATTAAGTCCGTGTTCGTCATCAACTTGAGGATCTGCTTTCAGGATAATTATTTAACATTACATTTGATATTCTATGTAATCATTTACAATTACTCACTCTCTACACTCCCAAACTGATTCGTATCAACCACGACATACACTGAGGCTCCAGTATTCCTCACAACTTCCTCATTCCCACCCTCTGGAATGCATTCATACTGTCCAACGTATTTTTCGTAATTGCTTCCCTCAATGTCAATCACAAATCCGACTTTCGGATTGAAACTCTGGTAATCCCGAAAGACTTGGCCGTTCTACAAACTCAACAGTTTAAACTTCATCTTACAGCATTTATCCCGTTACCTCACCTTATACAAACCAACTTGTGTTGTGTGTTTAAACGGCTTGCAGGGCAAAATTAAAGTCCTTTCATTTACAATTCTGGGCTTAATCGTTTTTCCTGTATTCTGCAAATACGGTCCATTGTTTCCTGTATCACATCAATAGTTTATCTACGGCTTATCAGTTAATCTGACATTTCTTACCATTTTCCGCAAATATATAAAAGTCCACTGCATTCTGAGGAGTCCCTTCCACTCGATTTAATTCCTTCACCACATACCTTCCGGTTACTTGAGGCTCAACATGCATACTCACAATGAGAGTTGACTGATTAAAGGACTTCCTTCCTATTGACACTCGTTGACGGTAATTCGTGACTCCTATTGACTCATGCGGCTGTACAGCAGAATTTCCTTTATTTCTTTACATTCAAATCTATTAATAGCAATTCACTTACAATCATTCCATCGAAAGACAAATCCATCACGTAAGGAGCTCTGCAGTACACCACAATTTCCCGTAAGTGTCCACTGTACTCTCCAACAGTCGTAAACGTATTCCTTCCAATACATTTCGAATGAGGCTTGTCAAAGTCTCCATTTGCTTGTTCAAACACAATACTACACAGCGGATCATCAACACTGCCTGACGTTAATTGACACTTTACTTTAGACGCATCTGTTAACTTTTCACACTTGCATTCACTTAATTCCTCCCCTACAACTTCTTTAAACCGATAATTAAGCACTATTAACACAAAACTGAGCAGAATATGTACCTTCTTCATCTTCAAAACTTCCACTACTAATTTATCTGATTTATGCAACGTCAAGAATATTCCACGCCCTTCTTGACTTCGACACAAAAACCACTGACACTTTTCCTCTTCCAGAATTAAACGTTTTATCCTTACAGTTCGTACATAACTCAGAATCCATTCACCACACTTATTTGTGATACTCATATTCCCTTCATCGAATCGCAGATAACATCGCTTAATCCAGACAACTGGTTTACTTTGCTCAGTGACAAATGCAAACACAAATATTGCTACACTATTATTTGAACACAAACACAATCCACAATGTCTATATGGAGATTCCCTCGTTATTTTTCCATTTACCGCAGTTTATCATTGAATATTTTATCACCTCAAAAATAAAGAATATTTTAACCAAATGAACCCCACAACTTAGCCACAAAGGACAATACGGGCTTATTCATATCACAACTGTTGTAAACATTTTATTTTTCATGTATGAACCCAAATACTAATACAGCTAAGCCTCCGTTGACAGAAGTTTCTATGAGCCAAGTGCCTCAAAGTAAGAATATTTGATTCATGGAATCTCATTATAAAGTAATTAGACTAACTGCATAATTTGATAACTTTGGACAACCACTTGATACCAACTATTCCTGAGACAATTGAGACATCCTCACAATGTACTACATTACCTAACAAAGCACAGACAAGTCGTTATTATACCAACAGCTCAGACGGACTCTAATAACTTCTCTTGGTGCCTTATAATAAGTTTAGTCTAATTGCATACGCATTCATTGTGATTTCGTAATCAATATTAAATATTAAATACATTAAAACATTCCATACATTCGTTTATATGCTACAAGCTGTATTTAAGGTTTCTCGTTAGTCACGCACTGAATCTATGAATCTAAACTTCATGCACTTCGAGTGAAATGATTGGCAACAACACTTCTCCCTTGTATACTATCAAGTAGTAGTCATTTCTATATGTAATCCCATAAATACAATTTACGTGGTAGCGTCATGATCACTCTCCTCACATCTCCTCACATCTGCTAATTCCCATTCCAACTCTACTGTGTACTACTCACTCAGAGACACGAAAAACATTCGTGTATGCTAATCATCTCGATAACTGGGCACTTCCAGGAAAACTCTCCTTTTTTATAAAACCACAAGAACAATCAGTCTAAAAATATTAACGTGTCATTCATTCCTTAACCATGGACAACTCACCATCACGCTCGGTCTTCTCCCTCTCCATTTTAATCTCCGTGTTAATTGTGCTTCTGTTTACTTCATCCTCTGTACAAATGACTTCAGCTACTTCGAATCTCTACCAAAATACATTAAGTGTCCCATCGTGTCCCTCGCCCTCGTGCAACTCCACATACGCTCACATAATAGTCTCTGGCCTTCCTTACGAAAGAGGATTCAGCCATGGCTCACAAGCCAAAGACAAAATCTTCAAGATGATTAACTTCTACAAGTCCTCAAAGTCCATGCCGTCCTGGAATGACTGTATAACATTCGTTGAAGCAAATTACATTCCAGGAATCCAATCATTTTACCCCAGAGCTCTAGAGGAAATGAAAGGAATCGCTGCAGGTGCTGGAGTCCCTCTGGTTGACATCCTAATCCTCAATGCTCGTTATGACTTAAGTCGATGGAAACGAAGTGAAGGAATTAAAGCCAACAAGAAAAAACCTCCAGTGACTTCAGACAGAACATCGGATTGCCTAGCAACCTTCACGAATTCCACACTTCTTCCAGACGAAGCTGAATGTACTGGAGCAGTTCTTCTTAAAAGCGCAACTCAATCTGGACACGTTCTTCTTGGACAAAACTGGGACACTAATGAATTCATACTAAATCATGACACAGCCATTCTCCTGGAAGTTCATCCTCATCCTTGCGAGAACATCAGTAGATTTATTGTGCTCACTGAAGCTGGACAACTCATTCGATCTGGAATGAGTGGAAGTAATTAACCACCTGCATTGTTACCTTAATTATTATTTCTAAGCAATTCATTTTAATTCCAGACGGACTAGGAATCGTAGCAATGAGTCTCTACTCTTCAGACGAAGTCTACGAACGAGACGAATCCAAATACCCCAACGGGTGGGTTCCAGCAACTCTCATCCGTAGAATGTTCCTCGAGGCTCCTACATTCTCAATGGGCCTTAAAGCCATTCTCTCCACTCCACGACACGTCGCTATGAACGTCATCATCGCCACTGCTGAAGACGAAGCACTTAATATAGAACTCTCTGGCCAATCATACTTCATCTCCAATGTTCCCCTGGACAAGGAATTCCTCGTCCATAGCAACCACTTCAAGTCACCAGCCTTCATGGCCAAAGATTCGGTCAAAGAAGGTTCTCGTGGGAGCTCATCTCTCTTCAGAGACCACCGAGTAGAACAATTCATTCACAAGAATTGGCCTCTCACTAATGAAACTCAACTTCAAGAAGCATTCAAAGACCACGTGGGATTTCCCAACTCTGTTTGCAGTCACTCGGTTCCTTCAGAATTAAGCTGGACTTCATCTCATCCCACGGAAACGACGGTGGCTTCAGTAATATTTAATTTAAATGAACGCACGCTTAGTCTTTGTAAAGGACCTCCGTGCAGCGGAACTTTTGTTAAGGTGACTCCAAACATAACCAACGACCATTAGGTAATTCAAGTTAATTCCAAAGTAATTAACCATTAAAGTAATCAGCTCTTGTGGTAATTCACACTCCGTAATTACCGCGTCGTTTATTTTAATACCTTTTTCCCTACTTTTAATTACGCCTTACATAATTACCATGAGTGACATGATTCCAAAAAAGAACTTACTTAATAATGTATAATCTGCCAAATGTAATAAACACACTATGACTATGCCTGATTGCTCCTAGCTCTTTGATTCACTATTTACACTCACCACGAACCCAAATGAACCAAGTGAAATTATACAGCAGGCCATAAATAAAACAAACATCTCATACGCTCAAAAAAGTCCTAAAAGCTTTACGCACATTCATTTCCCTTAAGCAAAGCACCGAACAAATCCTCATTCACACTTTATTAGACTAAACAAAACACACCTTTTCACATGTCACAATATTCAACAAACTCACGTCAAAGAGGAAACACCGTGCCCTACTTTTCCCTTATGCATGAACCCGAAATAAACTTAATCATCCCAACTCTTCCCCAGACTACCAAGTATCCCTACACACTCCCACAAAACCCCAACTGACTCACTTTCACTACGCAGCAAGTGATACCAGCCAACTACACAATTCCTGGAGTAAAAGAACATTCACACTGCAGAGATCACGCGAACCTCTGACGCATAACCTTTTTTGTTGGCAAACTTTTACTCTCATTCCCTCCACACAAACTGAGTACAACCTGACTTACTACAACTCTCATCTTTTAGGTCAGTTCTCTCCAACTCTTTCACACATTCACTTCTGTACGCTCCCAGTCACCCAAATATTCCTTAAATTCATGTGGGAACTCCACAAACCCTCCAGAGTTAAACAAATGGCTCACACACAAATTAAAATATATTTTGACAACTCCTCAGCCACATATTCCCCTGGAGAAAGAGTTTCCGGGAAAGTTCTGTTTGTTTTAGAAGCTGAAAAACCAATTGTCGGTAAGCCAAGCATTAAAATAAATCTCCAGAAACACTAAAAAACATTTCTTACATTTCCAGGAGTTGATTTAAATCGAATTGGAGTCGCACAAGTCACAGGCACAGGATGGAATGGAGAGGTTCACGGACCCCGGAGAAAGCGAACCCGGAGAGGAAGCAAGTGCAACCAGATTTCCTTGTTGAAAGGGACCATTCAACTTACAAGAGAAAGTAACCTTTCCCTCACTCACTTAATGAATATATATTTAAGTATTGCATTCTAATAGACAGAGACGTACACCAGAAACTCCCTGCTGGGACTTATGTCTTCCCATTCTCATGGCAACTCCCTCCCAACCTACCTTCTTCATTTGAAGGCCCGTATGGCTGGATAGGCTACAGATTGGAAGTGATTGTCCGGTATTCACACTACTCACTCTTTATGGACCACAGGTGTGAGGCAGCTGCAGACTTTGTAGTCCAAAGCAAGCTGGACTTAAACACAGTCAATGTCAGTTGGAGACACGTGGCTGTGGAGACCAAGTGGATTTACCTGTTCACTGACCATGGCAGAGATTACTTGGAACTTTCATTCGAACTGGAGAAGAAGGCTTATGCTCCTGGAGAAACTGTGAGGTTCGCAGCTACTCCTGATTATCAAAGTGAAGGCGGGGAGAGTCCATTGTCAGGTGTGGAGGTGTCGTTAATTCAGGTAGATTTAATGTTAATCAATTAAGGAATGCTAACTGAATATTTCTACAACCAATAGGAACAAACATATCGCATTGGACACAATTTGAAGAGAAATTTACTCACAATTGCCAACCAAGTCGGACCACAAGTGATTCCCAACGTCGTGGAAGTCTGGAACGGAGTAATACTTGTTCCTCAGTTAATTCCTACCGCTGTGGGTGGCGGATGTCCCCTCATAGACATTCAATATTACGTCAATGTAAGTCAGTGTCACTCTTCTTATCAGTTCCGGTGAATATTCACACAACAATAAATATTCCTGCAGGTGAAAGTGGGACTAACGGACACAGAAGAGATTAACTTTTCCCTCAAAATCCTTATAGGAACGGACCCAATTACCAAACCCCGTCCACCTTTATTAGGTGCTGAAGGGTGTGGAAAGGAGTGTTCGCTTGAACTGCCCCCACCTACTCCTGTTTCGGGGTCTCCGGTGCATAGGAAACTCGACAGATTACTAAATGCTCATGAACAGATGTTACCTACACCAATGGGGATGAATTACTTGAATCCTGAAACACCTGGGACTTCAAGACGTGCAAGTGCTCCACCCATTTGGTTATCGGAAGACGTTCCTTGTGTCACGGAATCCCAAGAAGAATCTTCCAACTTAAGTCAACCCGAAGACGGAGCAAACCAAAATGGGAACAATGATACAAGTGATTCCTTGACTCTTACAGATGCTATTGCCCTAAGTAGCATTGGTTTCTTGGAAACAGCTGTTCCTGGGTGTAGTCGACAGCTTTCTATAGACGAGTCTTGTGACTCCAATTCAAAGTACCGAAGACCTTTGATACTCCGGGAAACTCACTCTCACCTTTTTGACCAAACCAATGGATACTCCACTCTATAAATATTTCTAATAATCATTTATAAGTTGCTCAGACATGTTTTGTTGCTCAAAGTATCAAGAAACTTCATCCATAGTTTAATAAACTTAGTTTTCAATCGCATAGAATGACTGTAAAGTGTTTTTGGCATTCATATTTGCAATTCTTTTATTTGCTATCGCTTATCTTGACTCTTTTCAAAGCCTCATGTCATATTTGATTGTAACTATGAAAGCAATATTAATCGGCAACAGTATCAAAGCATTCCGATTAACTGACGTAATACACACGTGACATTCGACTAATGTTTACTAATCAATATAGCTGAACTCAATTCAGCAAAGCTTTGTATAATTCTCACCCAAAATGACATGTAATTATTTTTCTTCCATGGAAATACTTCTTCTAATCCTTCTACCCAAATATTTAGGCAAACCCTTTCATTAAGTACACTCATAAAGACAGACTTTCAAACATATCACAATCCATGTTAAAATATTAAACCTACCGAATTCATCCAAAAAAGCCTCCTTTGAATTAACGCTTGCCCAATTGGAGCAACACAGTAAACTCTGCTGTAAGGTGCATTGCAATGCGATCTGCTACATAAATACGGTATTTTCCTCATCCCTCAGCCCTCAGCTGTCGTTAGCTTTTCCTGTTTTGACCCATTTGGGTGACCCCTACGGGTCATCTAATACTCTGATTGACACGACATTGTAAGCGGGATGTCCGATACGCTTGAGCAACATCGCTACAAGTTTTGTGACAATCGGTCTGGTGGGTCGTGAGATAAATCGCGAACCGTTAAACAGACAGACGGATTGCTTGACATCACGTATCCTCGTATATGCACCAGTTGGCAACTGGCCTGGGCAAAAACTGAGCTTCAAAATGACATTCAATGTATCTTTATTTATTTGCAAGCATACTCGCATTTGGCATAGACGTATATTTTGTATGCTATGTAGTATTTAATTTTACACGTCTTGCTGACACATAAAGCTATATCAGCGATGTTTAATTTACATTTTTGTGACTTGTGTTAACTATGTTTTTGCTTTACCAGCCGTTTGAGTCACTAATGAGATTATATAATTCATATCAGGTTCTATTGATTTATAATGTTACTTAATAAGTAATAAATATTTTAGTGCCCGTCGTATTCTTCGGAAAACAGCAACTCTACCTACTTCCGAATTAATATCCTGTAGTTTGGTTTGTGATTACGTTATGGAATTTACAATAAAGAAACATCGTCTTGGTCAAAAAACTGCATTGTGAGTTGCAAAACCCAGAGTACTACGTTACGATATAAAAAAGCTGCGGAGTCTACAGGTAACGATGATGTACAATTTTTATCAACTCTCTAAGTAAGCAGTTCACATGCAGTTATAGTCGTCGCAAGCGAAAGAGACAGTCTCAAATTTAAGGACGAATTTTAGTGTCAATTTGTATTATATTTTCAAACATAAAAGAGTTGCCATTTGTTCGACCCCAAATGACACAAACTGCAACGGCGTTGATGCCTCAATGAAGTTGGACTCTCCAATTTGAATTTTTGCTGGCCGTAGACTTCTCAAAACTCTTCTTTTATGGGCTACATTACAATCCCCGCAGTGAAAAGTCTTTAATATAATTGGACTTTTTTCCGTATTTATCCAAATCTTTGCGGATATAACAAGGATTGTTTCTAATCCAAACAAACTGATAAACCCCACAACAAAAAGGAACATTGTGATGCCAAGACCATATTTTGTTTTGAACTTAAGGATCATGAAGAAGATAGACATCACAATAACCATGCAAGGCATCACAACCTTATAATAAATGCTAACTCTGTACATCCTGTTAAATTCATCTGTCAGCAAAACTATTTGGTTATACATATTTACATATCGTATGAAACCTCTAGAAATTTTAATGGTCGATTTCACTATAAAATTTAGATGCAGAAGATAGTACAATAATGATATTTGCCCTAGGACGAACTGATAATATGCAACTGTGCTTCCATGCAAAATTGTGTGAGATGCAAGGTAGGGCACGAACAAACATGAATACACAACTTTTGCTACACATTCAAAATAATAAGGCAAAAATGGGGAAATTATGCTGCCAAGAAACGGTGAATAATTGAACAGAAAAAAGCTAATTATCGTTATAAAACTACGCCAAGCAGTCATTATAGCCCAGTCAATGTGCAAACTAAACTAAGTATTTCGTGTAAGAAAAACGAATATGCACATAGTTCACTTCTGGGGATTTTTAAGTTGTTTTAAAATATCAGCTTTACATATTTTAATA
>JAQGAB010001148.1:0-18534 GCA_034696565.1 Isotomurus graminis
AGAAGATGCATTCATTACTAAGTTATTATTGATGCTGCCATGCTGGTCTCGAAGCTGAAACCCTTAGTTGTAAAAGAATTAAGAGAGCATCTCATGAAGACGCACGTCTGAGTGATGGTTTGCCGAAGAAACGGCACGGTAAGTGAGAATGGAAGAGGAAGAAAAGGTAATACATTTCCACACTCATTCCTCATTTTATTTGAACCGACTTGTTTTATGACATGTTATCTTAGTTTATCGCGCTTTTTGTTAATCCCTTGAAAACCGACTCACTTCACTACAAGCTTTAAAGGGCTTAATCTGGGCTGGAGTAACACCATACCCATGAAGTCAGTAAATACGAAATTGACAAAATGAATACCATTCTGTAAGTAGTAGCATCATTTTCCGGCTACTTTAGTACAATAAATTTGTCTACACTTTTCGTTTTACACTCTCTTATACGCTAAGAGTAGTTGTGTTCCTCAGAGTTGGCTATTCAATAAGGAATGTATTCTCCTACTTCATGAAACATCCACATGGATGTATATACCATAAGTCCCTATTAATACAAAGAGAGCACTTGGAATTTCGAAGATGCGATGAGCCTAAACTTCATCCTCAACACAATCCTTCACTAATCCTGATCCTTGACCACCCTTAGCACATCATGCACCTTGGATCTTACAATGCATTCATGAAATACTCTGCTTTCAAGACAGGAAGTTACAGAAAACTATTTTTCACCTTAAGGATGTCTTACAATTATTATATTTTGCTGCAGCTTACACAGACGTTGTACAGATACAAATTAGGCATTCCCGATCTTATTATTCGGTTGATTGGATAAGGAACAATTATCTGCATGACTAAAATTCTCGAGTCCACCCAATACGCAAACCATGTGTCATGTATGTAGTACACAACTTTTGCAGACAAAATTCGCGTCTGAAACACTTCAGCTTTTGCTTGAAACGAAAAATAAAACATTTTTGCACATACAAGGTTTCAACCGAAAGTTTTATAGGATACGCTGTCACATTTCGTTTAAAAAAACACAACACGAACCAAAAGTTGGTTAAGCATATGCATCTCATCGCAACAGAAATCAAAGCTAAGCTTGCTTACGAGATATTTTCAATCTTCGCAGTTTCAAATGTAAGTCGTTTGAAGGGAACTAGTAGAAGTGAAGCAACAAGAAAGAAGGAAGTGATTCACTTCACAAGAAACAAGTAATTTCTTTTTCGCAAAGCGTCATTGCTTATTTATGGCTCTCCAGCATCGTAAAAATTGCTTTCAGTTTTTAGCGTCGAAACATCTTGTCCAAACACAAATCTTATCGTCATTTTATTTTACTAACTTACGCCACAGCAGTAAGAAACAGTTAACAAGTTGTTAAAAGAATAATTTGAAATTGTAAAACAGCAAAGAGCAATATAAGCCTGATTTTGCACTAGTTACTAATACTTTTAGGATGAAACCTGTGTGACTCGACTCATGCCAAATGGATTGAGGTTGTACAGGCAAATGATTTTTTAACCCAAGTTGGCTTGTGTAAGCAATAACTCTCTCTACTACAGATTCTCTACTTTCTATTAGTCCCGTAAAAATTCACTTATTTTCATGACAAGCACAAAACCTAGTTCATTCTCTGCATAACACCATAGACTAATAACACGTAGTCTATGGCATAACACACACACATTTGTATGCAACATTCATATAATCTTCAAGTACATTTAGCACAAAAAGGTATGTTTTCAGAACTTCCAAGAATTATTTTACGAGATCCTTAAATTCTGAGTACAAAATCCTCTTAAATTTGCAGAACTTCTCATACTCAACCATTCAAAGTATAAAGCGTAAATCCGACGAGACCAATAATAAAATGGATAAACAGATTGTAGGAAATACCGGATAATTCAGAAAGTTGATTAAACTCTGTAAAAAATATTTTGATAAGCATCCGTACCCCAGGAATTTTTATCTTCAGATTCTCTCGTCGTTGCAACTCATCGGCTATTTCATAAAAGCCAAGTTATAAGTGAGTGAACAATCATAATCTCCCAGTCAATTTATGAGGTTTGTATTCAAGTGCACATTGTATTGCAAAGAGTGTTGCACGCGTGATTAATTGTATTAGATTGCGATTCTGAGGATTCCTTAGTCTCCATGGATTAAGCACTGCCCTACATCATCGGCAAAATCCCATTTATTAATCCCTGTACAAATCTTCTGCAGTTTGATGTGGATTGGGAAATTTAAGATTAGATGGAATTAACCATTTTTACTCCTCGTGTGATGTGAAGCTCTACTCGTTTATAAATCCAACCGTCTATTAAGTCAACACAGATCTGCACATATGCAACTGCACCTTTAACAAAAAAATCCCCGTGTAAACAGTAATACAAATACAGATTGCAATGTACTGATGCACAAATCATTGTATACTATTGACGCGGTGCAGATACAGAAGGTTATTAATCTACTTTGATTGCAGCTTGAAATATACAACAATGTTGCTGAAAATTATGGGGTTCTGATTATGTTTATTCATAGTGTGAGAGTTCCCAATCTGTTTTTTCATGGCGAACGGCTGTATAATTTGAGTACCATAATGCTTGTAAATTGTACCAACCAGCGTTCTGCTGGAGTTTTTCAGATTGCAGTTCAACAGAACGAAAGTACCTCTACAGACTACAGACCATCTACACTTCATACCTACGAGTGTGAAATTGAAACCCTCATGTTGTTCAAAACAAAAGAAATCCCTCGAAAAGTCAAGCCTTGGACCTCCAAGCATGCTTGTTTCAAACAATGTCGCATGATTGACACTTAACACGGGCAACAAAGACCACTCACTCTGTCACTCAGCCATGCCAACTGAGATTTAGAGATTCCTCGTTGACTTCAAACAAGAAGCATATACATAAACACTTCCCCACGCTCACGAATGACTTAAAGAGGATTAAAGTAGGAGATCGAACAGTATGTGTGAAATTTTATCCAAATGTTGTACTCTGTGTGTGTCTTTATTTATCTTTTGTCCGTCGGAAAAGTCTCTTTTACTTTTTGAGTGAGCCTACGCTTCAACTGTTATGAATAGAAATGTCATGTTTCGTGAAATGAGGAAACATTCGCTATCACACTTGTTCATTTACACCATTACACCCTCATATGTCCCAATCGTACTTAGCGACCTTTTCTAACCCACGCTAACTACGTTAAAAATTATCCACGGAGAATCACCAAAGCTGACA
This sequence comes from Isotomurus graminis, assembly GCA_034696565.1. Lineage (NCBI taxonomy): Eukaryota > Metazoa > Arthropoda > Collembola > Entomobryomorpha > Isotomidae > Isotomurus > Isotomurus graminis. The sequence goes on from JAQGAB010001148.1 coordinate 3,240, forward strand.
CTGCTTAACGCTTACTACTACTTCTGGTCCATCATTTTCATGGAATTTATTGCCTGTAAAACTCACCGGTGGTTATTTAGCCATAACATAGCTTTCCGGCTGGTGCTTAACATAGACGCACATGAAAACAATGAAATGATATCCAGGTGCATAACTCATGAACGTTCTTCAAAAGTCAAGCTACCGAGGGACATGCACAATGTTAACACGTCACTATGTGATAATTCGAAATTATACTTCGATTCTCAAACGAGTTATTCAAATAATATCAGGGAACATCAAGGAAGCGACGAGAAAGCAGGGATGGGATGCCACCTCCCTTTGTCCGGTAAAAATTCCAGCGAAAAGTACACAACTGAGCTTTTAGATGAGGGTGGTTTCACGTTGAGTTCGATGCTGATTGTGTTCGTATTTTAAAGGGACACGGTTTAAAGATAATTTTCTCATAATTTGTATTTATTGTAGCTTGTAGTATTTAAATAAATAAAATGTAATAAAAGCACAAAGTATAAAATATCGTCCAGACCAGCTATTTCATATTTACAACATTTTGTATTAATCATTGTGGAGAATTGCAATACTGACTGAGAAGATAATTGCATCCACTGCAAAAGAACTTTTCATATTACATTACTGAAAGTCGGCTAAAGCCACTTTTATTTCCTACACTTCTGTTGCATCCTTGCATTTCATTTGAGATTACACCACCAGTCTGGACAGTCTGATACTGCTTATGAGGCTGTGAAAGCTCCTCGGAAGTATCGGTTTCTTCGAAAGGAACTCTGGAGTACCCAAGTAGGCAACCGTTAGACACAGCATCACAACCTCCATCTCGGAGCTTACGAGCGACATGCAAGAGTCTGTAGGAACAAAGATAATTTAAAATGGAATCCCAAGATTTCATGGTATGCAGGAATATATAGAAACAGGACAGGACGTTAAAGCAAGAGTTAAGTAGCGAACTTTCACCACATCTCCGAAACCAAGCCTAGGCAGTTCATGTTCCCAGACTTAAGGAAATGCAAGTAATAAATGGCTTCCATCAGTCACCACCACCAATGGCACCAACTACCTATATAGGACTTTTACAAGAAGTCAAACGATGTACAGTCGCGAATAATTTTATGAACGAAATGAACCTACATACGCGAATAAAGTCACCCAGAAGCCAAAGTTTTCCCATCTGGACTTTTATTTCACAAACAACCAACATCTCTACCAACGTAGTAGATTAGCTTAACACTCATATGGTATTCTCTAATTTTAAGTCATGACTATATTAGCAAATTACAAACATGACGCTTTTAAGTATTATTAAAAGCTATCATCAAGTAAACACAGGAAATATGTCATGTCATCACTAAGGGCCTTCAGGTTTGGAGTAGTAAACTCACAAACCACACTTATACCGAGCTAACTATTAATTAACGATTACACATGTAAAACCTTCTTACGCTCCAGTTGCCACGTTGCCAGTGTTCTTCAATAACTGGAGTGAAATATTTTCCGTATTGATTGAGCACGCCACATCATCTCAAATCATGATATATCTAAAACATTTTTAATCTTACAGACACCTATCACAACCTTGAGCACAAAATACAAGAATCTAGTATGACTATTATAGCTGATCAACTGCTGACTTATGCATTGCATTCAGATGCTCTTGAAGTGTGAGATTCATAATGAACGACAAGTTTACGCTGCTAACAATCTCAAGAACAAAACCTTATAAAAAGCTGGCTCAATATAAAATTCATTTACCAAAGTATTTTTGACCTATTCAATAATACAATTATTTAGCAGAGGTCATTAGCACATTTGACAATACACCTTTAAGTTTGACTATTGTGAAGATAGAGACGACAAATTCCACAGCAAGCAAGATTGCAGAACTCTTACAACTTACTTACAACCCACAAGATTTAATTAGCACATTACGAAAATAAAATGCAATGGGTATCATGAAGCATTTGACCTACCCTAAGAGACCAGCAAGTGCGATGCTGACTCCTCCTGCTGCGATGGAATGAGATAAATAATTGGAAACTGTCGTAGCAGAGCTTGCTTTTCCACCAGCAGGAACGCGTAGCTTATCTCCGTATCGGTTCATGAAGTCCAAAGCAACTCCGTTGGTCCATCCAAAGCCCACGACAACTTCATACTCCCCACCTCCTCCTGGGAGTCCAACGACGGACACATCGTACTAAAATAGAGGTCATTGTAAGTTCCATAATTCTTGTTCACTACACTAAGCAGCACCAGCGGCACTGACAGACTTTCTATAAAGAACCACATACCTTTTCAAACATCTTTCCAGCTTGCTTGAAAGCCTTGTAATTGGAAAAGACCCATTTTTCCACAAGATCCAGGGCTAAAGACTGTGCATCAGGATTTCCTGACCGGTCTAGAGCTTCCACAACCAAATGCTGAAGAGGTGCCCATCCATTTGGAAAATCCCATTGTTCACCGGCATGTGTTAGACTAGTAGGTACTCCTCCAGGGTACTTAAGAGCTCCGACTTTATTCATGTATGCCATCACTCGCAAAACAGTATCCGGTGACTGTTGAGCTCCAACCCAGAGGGGAATGAGATTCGACGGGTAGAATTCCTTTCGTAGTTTCAGATTTATAATGTCAAAGTCAAACCAGCATCCTTCTTCTTCATCCCACAAGAGCTCATTAACAGATGTCTTCAATTTATTCGCCCAGTTTTCGTATTTGGCTGATTTCGATGGTTGGCCGATCTAATTGGTTTATTCGATTCAGTTACTTTTCTTTAAGGTTAGAATGAAGATTGTGCTGCATACCTTAGTATAGAATTCAGCCATTAGTTTTGCGTTCAGCTGCATGAATGCATTGAGTTCCACTGGAATGATATCCCGGATCTTGGTGTGACTTAGATTGGCTACATGTTATATATGGGAGACATGTTAAGTGAAATGCGTTGAAATGAGAAAAAATCAATTGGAGAAAGCATAAATTACCTTTGACGCCTTGTGGAGCCATGTACCATCTTGAGGAGAAATCCCATCCTGACTCAGCTCCAGACTTGAGGTTAAAATACAGTTCGTCTTGCTCAGCTTCTGATAAACCTTCAGCAAGGTTGTAATCCTCCCTAAATTCAAAATAAAGAGATTAGTTTAACCAATTAAAATATGTGTGTTGGCTGCCAAACGACTAACGAAGAAACTATTTCCGCACCTATATGACTCTGGCCGAGGTCCAGTGTACTCAACATTGTATCTGAACACTTCGTAGGATTTCCCATTCGTTTGGACTGTATAGAGACGATTTTTTAACCAGAAATCAAACTCTTTTTCTAAAGCTGGCATGCTACTCTTAAGGAAATCAATATTCTGCGTTGCATCCAGGTACAGCTTCATCATTGGAATAAGAAGTGGAGGCTGAGACCTCTTGAAGTACACTCTGCCACCATTGGGTACGTAGCCAAGGAGGTTTACCATTTCAATGAAGTTCTCCAGCATTCCCTTGACAGTATTATGCATTTCGGACAAAAGTAGTCCTTTCATGATCCAATATGAGTCCCAGTAAAAGAACTCTCGAAATCTTCCACCAGGTACGATCACGGGATTTGAGGTGTAAATCATGGAATAGAGTTCAGGTCGGTCCCGTACATCATCCGTAATCTTTCGACCCAGCTCTTTCCAGTAAGAATGGATTTTGGTGGCCCAAGTTCGCAGTCCCGGATCAGAAATGTTTTGCAAGAACTTCGGGCTCTCATGCCAGTCGTCAGGATTCCATGGCACAAATTCTGAACCCTCTTTGTCAAAATTCGAGTCCACGAAAACCCCCAAGTCGGCTTTGCTTGGCTTTTGTTGATGCTTGGTCATAAAATCATCAAACTTTCTCAAGATTTGATCCGGAGGAAACTTCAGCTTCATGTCAACGAAGGTCTTGGAGTCCTTAAACAACTCAGCCATTTGCACTGTGTGCAAAAGGGGGCCATGGCAATAAATGTTGCTGCAAGAAATGACAGACCAGTTGTTAATATAATCATACGTTAATGTCCATACAATTAAAATCGAGCTACAGGGTATCTTAGGGCAATGTGAGAATCAACATGCAACTACTAGATTTATCTTCGTTAGGCTAAGCAGATACTATGAAGATTATCAATTCCGTATTCCTTTCTTTCATGCATGCAAAAGCAAAGCTGTTATTATTCAACCCGTAATTATCCCCAAGACAAACCACGGATATTTCTTGTTCCTTGTACAGACTGAAAGTGTTTCGTATAATGTGATTTGTGCAACGAAAGACTTATTACAAGCAGGCAAAAGGCTCATTCTCAAAGGGAAGGTTTGCACATCGTACATTATTTTTCAGAGCTACTCCTAATTTTATAATCACGTAGACATTTACATATTACGTAATCAATTCTTCATCATTTACACAGGCTGACCTTTATGGTTCCACGTACACTTGGGTAGACTTTTACTTTAAACTCGCAAACTTTGCATTCCGTAATGCGTGAATGGCCCTTCAGGGTGGAAATTTCAGTATTCTGAGAGATCTATAAATTCAAGTATGTCTTCCCGTTGAAAGGTAGCCCAGATAGTGATACTTGTTCGCGTCCTTGACTGAATGAGCAGGAGTGCACAAACAAAATAAATGCTATTCCTCATACACCAGTTTCAGGTCTGACAGACTGCTTAAACTAATTATTCACATTACTATTCCAAACTGTACTTGTATGCGCAAAAACTTTCAGGAATCTACAAATTTGATTCAAAGGACGAATAGAGCAATAATGAGAGAACAAGTTCAACAAGATTTATGGTGTCGCCTCGCTATCCCTGGGATGCATTGCATTAGCTTTATTCTTAAGATTTCCTTCATTGAATACCCTAGAAATCCCTTAGGGACAAACTACCCGGGGAAAATGTGTCACTTACAATAATACATTCTGTTCTACTTGCTTCACGGGAACCGTGTTTTAGTATTTTTGATTCTTAAGCCTGCAACACATTTGTACAAGTTGCAAGTGTTTCAATACTTACCTGTCACAAGGAGGGGGGTACTTCGATGCGACAGAAAATCCAAACAGAACTAAACATAGAATGCTAACGCATCCTGCGTGATCCATTTTAATAGTGCAAGTTGCTCAGGCTCAGAGATTTCGTATCAGAATGTTTTTCTCGGTTACAGCTGCAGTGTACAATTTTGTTTTGAATTTTCAAAATATAAATCCCAGATTTCAAAGGTACTTCACTTAGTCTTAAGTATTTTGAAATTCTTCGTGTCAAAAGGGATGGAATGACTGTGAATAGGAGTTCGACCAGGATTCCGCCATCTTTAAGTCATCCCGATAAACTGAAAACAGTTACGTATTAACTCAAAAATAGGAATCCTAATGCATAAAAGTAAGTTAGTAACATAACCAATGCGAATTGTTTTCTTTTGCCGGATTGTCTATCACCAGTTTCAGGATATGCATACACGAATGTAAGTATGATTTACCTCAGGTAAATTTATTTAACTCTTCGTATCTCCAATACGATCACACGAGGCAAACATTTTTATAGTATGGTACGTCAAACACCTATCCTGTATGCTTGCATAATATATTCTACACGCAGAAAACCACGACTCGCAATGATTCCTTCTATCCGCTATAATTAATCTGTAAACTTAACGAGACCACAGCGAATATGTTTTTAGATAAAATGTCTCATTTTAAATTCAGTAACAATTCTATTTCACGCTGACAACCCTGATATGACACTTGAATAGCTGAAAACATTCCCATTCCCGATGGACTACACGCACGTCTGTGTGTCTAGTTTCCCCAAATATTATGCGAGATCATGCTTTTAACAAAATCTCAGTGAGCAAGTGATTTTCCTCACACAATCTGTGAAGTACTTATCAAACAACTGAAAAGTTGTTCAAACTATATGAATGATGTTACATTACCATTATTTCAAAGCATTATGAAAGATTTAGACTTCTAAAAATACTTCTGCCACAAAGTTTTGTATCCTAACTTCTGTTAACTCTGTCTGTGTGACAAAACCCGTAGACGCTAAGGGGAAAGTTTCCATACAACTCACTAGTACCACACAAAAGAATATACCGAACCGTGTCTCAGAATTCCCTACCAAAAGAAGAAGATGCATGTCTCAGACGGAAAAAAAACTTTTAGATTGAATGCTTCATGACCAAAGAAGAAAGTTTTTTGTACAAAACTAACATTAGCATGCACATACCTTAGGGAGAAAGTAGAATCTTTAGAAGGAGAGAGACGTGGATGTAGGGAGGTATGTGTGTGTGTGTGTGTGTCTGACGGAGTTATAAATGAAATTACCAGATGAATTGAAGATCTAAAATCAAAATTGAATTGGAGGAAGAGAGGATCCGAAATGAAGACTGAGGGAGAAAGTGTGGGGAGAGACTTTTCTCTGAAAGATGAAAGGGCGATGTGACTACTCGCAGCGGGTTCCAGTCCGTCTGTGTCACTTCCTCCACCTTCACTCCCGAACTCTCTCCTTCTTGACGCAAGAGACGCAACTACCAAGAACACTGAAAATCTCTCTCCTGCTCCGTCCAACTGTGACTAGCAAGATTTCACAATCACGGGGTGATTCTTATGGCACATGGGTTTATGCAAAATTGAGAAAGCTTTCGGAGCACAGACTATATGGCAGTTTGGAGATTACAGGAATGGGTCTTTAAACCTTCAGAGGAATTTAGTCAAATTAATTGTGAATTCCCTAGATTGCTTATTCTTCTAATGTTCTGAGGAACCTTTATTTCTGGTGGACTTGATGTCTCAAACTGAATGTGCACGGCTTTGAGTATCTCTACTAAATCTAGATGATGCCTACGAGCATCAGAGACTAAGACAATCCCTACTTAATGCCTTTTCTCCCATTCATTCTTAACTAACGCTTTAAGAAGAGCAACACTTACTTACGTACATACGTACGAAACATCGTCATCACTTTTGAGAATTGTATGCACAAAATAAGACTCTAAGTAGTGAGCTCGCCAAAATTTCTTCTCTTTAAGATAACTTGCACTGCATAATGATGCATTTACTTTTTGGCTTATTTTTATGCAATGAGTATTGAGGTTCATACTCTATTGATATGTTTTTGTGCTTGAAGATAACTAGGTAGACGATTTAATCGTAGTCCTAATAAGTCAAATTTGAGTGGTGACCTCAGTCATCTGAATAATTCTTACAGTTTATGATCTGCAGTAATAAAAGCAATAATAATTGAACAATGATAAATACCCGAGATCCGACTATACATGCAGACTCCGAGGATTCCTTTTCCTTTTCATTTAACAAGAACCCTTAGTGCATCATGATTTTGATTATAAGAAACAATATTAAAAGCGTACAGTTGACAGTATTTTATAGTAACGAACTACTGTATAAACGATTACCAGTGTCCAGTAATCGTTATTATCGCATATAATTAATTTTGACTGTTTTTTTTATAGAAGTCCCTACCAATATGTATTACAAACATTTCCCGTTTTAGTGGATTCTTGATTATTTTGGAACTGACCATTTTTCATACAAGTTACAAGTAAACTGTTTGTTATTTCGTCATGCAGAAACCACTTTGAACAATTTTGGACGAGCTCCTCTCATGCTAAATATCTTCCTTGAACATTCCACACTCGCCACAAGGAAAGAATCAACAAAGCTTGCATCAGGTCATGAATCTCACAAGCTACCATTGGTCAACCGCCAGACGAGCCTCTTAGATTGACGTATTGGATTGGGCACTGATGGCCAACACCTCCGTCTTGATATAGTAAGCGAAATTACTACAAGCATCATCATTCATGTAGATTTTCCTGAATGAATTCAACAGACTTGCACGTATGTAATAATCACTACATGTAATTCCTCAGTTGAATTGCAAACTATAATCAAAGCCACAGGATGTCAGACGGCAATCCATTTAGGAATGACTAATCACAGCATGCAATATTTTTTTGCACCACCACTTTTAATTATGTGTTGAAAGTTAACGTGGAATTGGACGTGGCTACTGTTGCATTATTCCTTTTGCAATATTGAAGCAATGTGTTTTATATGAAGGATGTCTAATAGTCTGTAATAGTATTTTGCACTATGAACCCCATTTCAATGTCAAACGAGGTAAATTTCAGCAGCATAATTAATCCGTTTAATTTCAATTACTCTTTCAGACATCAATGGATATGATTGAGTTTGTACCAGATATCAAACAAGTTTCGTAATCTAGCTAAAACGTCTTGAACATAAAATTTATGAGATGAATATTATACCACGCCAGTAACCGACGCACACAAACAATTTAATTTGGAATCGCAGGATTCTCTTAGACGATACAATAAGTATTCGTCTAGATTTTTAACCTCATTACATACAACATTGCTACATGTAGGGATACACAAAAGTCCTGAAGATGAGGAGCCCATCCAAATAATAATCGAGTAAGAGATTCAGACAATTACCATCAGCGGTCATTATATATCTGTCTGCAAAAAATGCAAGGCCCATGCACTTAATCAAGAAAGCCAAATATAAAAGTTTCGTAGGGCAGTCCTCAATGCATTTTTTGTTCTGAAACATGAGATGCAAGGTACTTAAGTAATGAAATCTAGGAAGATAATAATTACCAATAGTATCAGCAAGTTTTTCTTGGTCAATTAATTTTCAAGATGTGATTCGAGTCAGCGAATTATGGTCCTAGTCTTATGGTATTCGGAGTTCACAGTTTCACTATTAGAATCGGTTTAGTTGCACTGTGTCATTGCAAGCTCGTTTGATTTCATCCTAATGATATAGTGCAAATGCAATGTGCAATGCAATTTACATAATAGAAGTCCATCCCATATCTCTGACATTATTATATCACGCCATATTCTCACACCTACTTTTATTACTCACTTCGTGTTCCGTGTCAACGTCCAGCATAAAATTTTACGATTCTCAGAATGGAAACGCTTAGGAAAGTGTTGTCTAGTGCAGAGTGATCGAATATTACGTTCATTCGCAATAAATCCCAGCCCAATAGAAAAACCTAGTAACAAAACCCTTATTGTCTTCATACTTCTTCTATATAAGTATAACAATATGAATGAATACGGACCTGCACTAACTGTAGATAGGGTGACTAAAGGCAATAAGTACAGGAAGCGAAGGTTGCAAAAAGAAGACCTTGTGCTTGCCGTAGAATGGCCAAGTCATTTTGAATATAATGGCTCACCTGAAGCCCATGAGCGAAGTCTAAAAATGTCTTGACTTATTTGAGTTAACACTACATGCCCCAGGGTATCTTTAATAGGAAACGATGACATAAAAGTATAAAACCATTGTGCAGCGAGGAAAATCATTTCACGGGATTACCTTCTCAATCCTCCTCGAGTTATGGGATGACGTAAAATTTTAAATTAGAATGTCATTTGAATTTTCTTCCGAGATTTCTTTCACGTGATTCATTCACTCTTAATTGTGCTTCACCATTTCTTTTATTTTAAATTCTTCACAACTTCAAATTCAAATTATCTTCAGCTAAATAAAATTATATACGTCAGCTTTGTGGCAAAAGGGTTTCGTATTTAGTCGTTCTTCGTTTACGGTGTGAAATAGGGCAGAATTTTACGATTCATTAACTGCGCAGGTGAAGTCTAGAAACATTAATTATTCTGAGGAATTATGAATATATTATGGCTGACGATTGCAACTTGATGCTAGATTTGAATAGTTAATGAATTTAGATTAGCAATAACTAAGGTCATCATTCTTTTATATTCAATTAAGGTACTCAAACGTTGCTAGGTAGCTGTACAGGCAAACCCTATATAACTAATCTGCATACTGACATGAAGATGAGGATCGAATCACGTATCGTTATTTACCAAATATGAAGAGGTATTATTGAAAGAGCAAATATTTGTTGGTGCACACGTTCTCTGTAGCATTAAAACAACGCAATTTCTTAATTATTGACAGGTACTAAAGTTTATAGTTCTGCAAACAGTGGCATAAGTCTTGTCTGTTAACTATGCAAGTGCAATTCGAAAGATGAAAGTGCTCATAACGTGACGCCATTCTTTGGTGGCAGCATCTCGTGATCCTTAGTCTTAGCCACAAGTTGTGACACTAGACCCATTTACTATTAATATTTATTCATGATCCACAATGACTTTGCACTTTGGTATCTCCATTCTCCATGCACTCACAGTTATTCACTGACAACTGACGTTATTGACAACACCTTGGATGAGATGAACTTCAAACATTGTTCGTAGAACTACCGAATTTAAGTACGTGACTAAATGATGAACTACTTTCCAATGGCATTTCGTTCTCCGTTCGAATACAAGTTTAGAACACATAAAGAACATAAGACGTGAGTTATTCGGGTTTCAGGATGCCATCTTTTAAAACAATCATCATTTGTCTAAACTGTATTATAGAGATCTTGGAAACAACTTAACGACACGTGTTTCATTGTCACATTGTTCTTCGGTCCTTACGGATTGTCTGCATTAGTTAGACTGGACCTAACTTGTGTTGTCTGTGTATTAATGAGTTTGTGGTCTACTTAGTTTTCTCATACACAGAGTATTACGTGAGGAATAGAAATAGAAATCTGGAGACATAAACAGTAATCAGTTGAGCTCTTGCGACAAGGAATAAGAACGAGACAACAGCATATTGATCCGAAAACTTCTCTTAACAAAACTTCAGACACTCACGCTACGTTAGGTCTAGACTAGGATTTTCATAAATAAATCTTCTCATTTATGATACGCCAAAGACAGTGACAGATGCTCTACAAAACTAGCTCCATGACTCTCCATGTCGTTTTTGAACAATATATTCATTTTCCATTGACTTTATCATACCTTTTAAAGTCACACAATACACATGAGAACTAAGAGAATGACCGATGAGATTAAACATTCATCAAATTGCTGTTGATAGCTGCATTTACTCCAACTGCAAATTACTAATCAATTATAATATTGAAGAGTATTGCGTAAAGATTGAATAATTTCTTGTAGCTAAGAATGTGAATTGCTTCCATGCCTTACCAGAGACAAATAAGCTCCCGTTTCTCCATATTCTTCGATCCGTCCCGAAAGTATTCTAAGAAATTCAACCCAGGAAAATATCCCGGCAATCCGTGAGATCGCCTACTACTACTACTTGTGTACAATGCTGTCATTACGAGGAGAAATAGAAACAGATTTAACAAAACAGCAGATCTTCATATCTCCACTGGATTCGAGAAAAGGAAAAGCTGGAGATGTAGTGTTTTCTTAGTTTCGTCCAAAAGGAAGTTAACTCTCAGGAAAATAATACCGCAAGTAGAAAGGAAGCGATGTGCAAGAGAAACTTTCCTTTCCTTTTTGCTCTTTTGTCACTTTGACTGAATTCATGCCACAAATGATTAAGATACGGCACAACCGACCCTGAAGTTGCCTGGTAGATAAAGTACTCTCTTCATGCTTGAATGCCTCGAATTTAGACTGCTTATTTATATCATTCATCTGAAGTAAGATATTTATTATAGAATATATATTGTATAACCTTATATAAGGTTACTTAACCCCCGCATTACTACTAATCTGATTATTTTCATAGATGTATTTGTTTGAACTCACAATCAGAATGAGATTTCTAAGTTTCGGAAGCTTTTAAGTATCTTCTAATTTTCGAAACTACATATAAGTTTAATGTAATACTATATTATAGTAATAATAGGTCTGATGCCAGAAAAACAACGTTAAATCTCTCTGAGAAAATGTTGTTTGATCCGAAATGTGGGTAGGGAAAGTAAGCTTAGTATGCCTAAGAATCCCACAGTTCAACTCCCACATTATTCCCGTGACTGTGTTTGCGGTGAAGGTACGAAACACTACGAAACACCCTTTTACCTGGAGAAAACTGTAAATAACCCATTCCCTACATTATAAGAGAATATTTCCAAGAGTTCTAGAGAGGCCATGATTCCAAAAGTACAGGTCCACCACCACCTTGAATTTGTTAGGCTATTAATTCTATTTATGTGAATTTGCTTGTATAATGAGTGTGTTAGTATCTAGCAATAAGACTTTCACCGTCGACCGTCTTCCATCTTTTCCGATTCAGGGATTTTGCCGTCCATGAACATTACCATGAATCCTTTTTTCCGAATTTCTCTTTTCTGCCTGAAGGGAGAATCATTTTTGTTCTAAAGATTTAATACAAACTCCTGCCTACCTAAAGAAGCTTATAAACTTTGTATAGTATTACCTTCCATAAATGAAACACTGGAACGAGAATTCATCAATGAACGAACACTTTCCGTGAATCATTTACATATCACATACATTTTCTTACCAAAGAGTTTTAATGAAATGAAATAAAGTTAAAAATAGTTTTCCTCGAGGGATCATCATCATCATAAGCTCCCATTCGACTTACCAAAACCCCACAACTATTTCAGTATTTCTCATCTTGGAAAACATTCAAAATTTCTGGTTTTGATGCTATGCTAATTTCTCATTGCGATTTTTTATATCACGGTAGAATTACTTGGTCTAATCCCAAGTATGAGCTAAGATGACAATAATCAATCTCTGTTATGTGTTATCACTGCTATCCAAAATCAGTTTATTTTTAGAGACTTCAAAATTTGTTCTGAAAGAAGCCAATGTAACAATTCCAGTTGTCTCTTGTGACTTCTTTAGTTACGTCTGGCCTTCAATGAATAAACCAGAATTGTTACTATTGCAAGAGTAGCTTTTCATCAAGTTCCAAGAAAATGAATACACAAGCTAAATAACATCTAACATCTTAACAACGTAGATTCAAGATTTACATCAAACTCCTGTCTTTGTGCATTGTTCCGAGGCTTCATTTAATACTGTCAACGTAAACTGTCTCTAAGTTTTATTCAAACAACAACGGTTGCATTCATATTTTTCTTAATACCAGCGAGGTCAATGGTTACCAGTCTACTCCACAACTGTTCCAATTTTTACCATCCAAAGAATGTTGACCAGCCAGCCCGAGTCATTACAACATTTCTTTCTCCTAACTTCAAAGTTTTAAGATCTTATACATTGCTGAATGTACACTCCAATTAGGTATCACAGCAAAATGTATGTCGGTGGTAGGACAGATGGTAAAAAATTCAGTGTCTCACATTCTCATAAATTCATTTCACATGCACTTAACTGCTCCATAAAAAATGGTCCTCTTAATGATTTACAATAGTTGCACTTAATACTGTTTATTTCATGGCATTAATTATCGGTCAAGAACCTAATATGGCTCTATAGCTTCTATTACTTCCACAAATATAGCGTCCAAGTGCAAAGCTTGCATGCTTCTAAATCTAAACCTATAGTCCTAAAACTATATTAAAATTCCTATAATGAAAAGTAATCTTACCTTAAGGAAGTCCAGTATCTGAACGGGAATGTAATTCGATTTGTTCTGGCAAGTAAATTTTTCAAAAACTGATTTCCCTTTTCCAGTAGCTTGTTCGCTTTTGCTAAGGGAAGCTGAAATTCAAGGATCCCATTTGGGAGCAATTAGAAAGTGTGTATATAGTATTAATAGTCAAAAATCAAGAAAGCAACTATGCCTGTGTTCACAGTAGTGACAGCAGTTCCTTCCGCGAAGACTAATTAGAGTCAACATAATAGGCAAAGTACTTATTACATGCAATTACTTACTCTGACACGCCTACGACTTGATGGACACAGGCACTGAGGAATTGTCTCAAAACTGTACCTTGACAAAGTCGTGTGAACTGTTCGGTTGGACACGGAAGCCAGTGCAATAGAAAGCACTGTGTGCTTGGTTATCATAACTGTGATGCTAAGGCAGGTACTCAATTCAGAACTCCAACCAAAGACAGATCCGTAAATTAAACGTGGAATATTTTATTTAAATAACAAATACGAAAATATAATTTCCCTAAGTATTTGAAATAGCTGACTTTAATAGTCAACTGTAGTCAAAAGTTTCCTGTACGAATCGGATACAGTAAGAATTTACTTCTTTATACGCTGTCATGACTTAAACTGTCCTAATAAGAAAACCCTTTGGTATATACCTAAAGTACATTATTGTACTGCTAATAATTTAATACTCAGAGATGGAATAACAATAAAGTGAAAACGTAGGACTTGAAATGAAATTATTAATCCGATAAGGACGTACTTAAATGTTCAAAAAATCCAGCAACTGCGTCTTTATTTAAGCCCTATTACTGTGAAAAGATTTAAATATGTCGGATTTCTAAGAATACTTGAATAATTTGCACACACGTTTAAATATATTCTGTGCAAAAAATGTGCTCCTGTCAGATGAGTTGGTGGAAAACGTTATCTCCGCGTAGACCACATTCTCCGCCTTCTTTTTATTCTCATTTGTCCGTTTGAATCGAAACTTGTCACTCTATGGACCGTTCATCTTAAACATGCGTGACCTGCTGCATCTCCTGAAAATACATCGCAGAATTATACACACTCCTCTACAGAGATTACTGCGACATATGGAACCTAATGATGCCATAGTAGCTATTATCCTATTAATTCTTTAACTTATGCACTTTTTTAACTTCCATCCTGTTGTACGGACGTATAACAGGTGATGTTTTCAGGGGTAAAAATGCAAATGTAACAATATGATACACACTATACATTCTGATGATGGGCAGTGAAGATTGATCATTCATGCAATCAACAACTTTTAGACATGGATGCCTGAAACAATGAAAGATATGAAAGTGAGGATGAGGAGGAAGCACCGAAGTACTCAATGGATAGATCATCTTTTATAAAAATGTGTCACAGCAGTTGACGACACTGACATTTACGAAAAAAGAATTAATGCATTATGTATAACAATAAGGATCACCTGGATGTGTTGGAAATCTTTTGTCTATGGTGACACTTTGTATCGAGACCCATGTAGTTGTCAAGTCTTCGTGATCAGTTGTCATAAAATACATTTAATAAGATTTGCAAACCTGAAAAAATGAAAGGTGCGATAATGAGGCGGAAGCACCGAAGTACTCACTGGAGAAGGTTTCTTTTATAGAAATGTGTCGCAGAAATTGACGACACTGACATTTATGAAAAAAGAATTAATGGATCATATACAACAATAAGAATGTCATAGATATGTTTGAAAATCTTTTGTCGGTTCTGTCATGGTGACACTAAAATTGTATCGAGAGTCATGTAACTGTCAAGTCTTCCTGATTAGTTGTCATAAAACAATGGATAAGGCATTTCATAAGATTTATACATGAAA
>JAQGAB010001149.1:0-18532 GCA_034696565.1 Isotomurus graminis
CTGGTTGCTGGACGTGGATCTCCACCTAATCCGGGTTACGGAGGATATGGAAATCCCCAAGGTCCTACTACACCTGCATATGAGCCTCAAGTGTTCAGACATGTATGCCCTTATTCTTTCCTTCTACTTAAAGCCTCATGTGCTAATAATTGCAATTTGTTCCTCAGGTGTACGTCCACGTTGCTCCAGATGAGAAGCTTGAAAAGCAATCCCGAACAATCCGGGTTCCTGGAGGAGATAAGCACGTGAATATAATCTTTGTTAAGACTCCATCATCTTCATCTCAACAAGACACGGAAGTCATTCTTCCCGAACAAGACACGCATAAGAGCCTCGTGTACGTCCTTCTTAAGAAAGGGGGAGCAGAGAATAATATTCGAATTCGAAGACCGACTCCAGGACCCCAAAGGAAACCCGAAGTTTACTTTATCCAATACAAAGGCCAAGTAAGTGTGCATAAATGCATATTCTATTGGTTATGCAAATACTTTTATATTCATTAACATGTTATTTAACCTTCCATTAGGATAAGGAAGCAAGTGAATATGGACGTCCACCACCACCACCAGTCCCAGAGAAGCCTTCTTATGGCTATTCGTCTCGATACTGAACAATTTCTTCCTGGAACAGATCATTATGTATTCTCAAAGTCTATAATTTCTCCTTCACTTTCCTTAATTTATTCTTCTTTCACTTCACACCTTATTCATTGGCGTTTTCTTGTTCATTTTGTTTTTTATCACGAGAACCCTTTCTCTGGGCTGTCTCTTAATTGCGTATGCACGATGAAATATATATTTTTATCTACAAGTACGATAATAGACACATACATATATCTCTTTATGTCTTTATTAATTTGTTAATACCATTCACAAGTGGATTGCAACAAACATTTGGAGTAACTTATTTGAAACAGATAATCAGATATTTTGCTTTTAATGAATGAGGACGTATTAATTTTCTTTTCCCTTGAGTGGTTGGAATTATTTCTGGCGTATTCCTTAGCACAGCAGACAATCATCTAAATCCTTTGTTTCGTATTGAATACATTTTCTCACTTTATTGATTTCCTTCAAAACAATTGAACTACATCAAAAGGCAAAAGTAGAATAGCATCTACAATGTATAAAATCACAAAGCTAAAGTAAATGGTGATGCTAGATTTTGTAAGAAAGTAAATATTAAATCCAAACGCTCGCTTATGAATTCGTAGAGGAGCAATTGCTCCAACCTTAAGGGAAATCCATCGCCTACCTTTCAGTCCAATAGCTCTGCGCTTGCAAACTTGAATAAATTCTTTACTTTGTTCATAGCATTGGATTCCAAAGTATAATCCATAAGCAAACGCAATGTTAAACACAACAAAAGATGCAGGGAAAAAGAAATAAATGTACAATGGTAACCAATAAACCAACGATATTAGTGAATATCCAAGACTAACAAAAACTACAAACGCTGCACAAGTGAGACTCCATAAAGCCACGCCAAATGCACTATCAAAAAGTATACTAAGGAGACGTATTTTATTAAAAGATTGCAGGTTTTTCGCAAGCAGAATGTTAAGTTGGAAACACTTCTTCGTTTTAGTTGTCAGAGATTTAACTGCATTGGCCAAAGATTCAAACGCTGTGATTCCAATAAGACAGCCAAAACATATTATTCTGCATGTTTCTGTTGCTGTCAAAAGGAGTACAGTAATTCGAATGAATGTGATTAAATATGGATAATGTCGTATCTGCAATAGAAGAACAGACTCGAAGAATACAAACGTGGGATCTGCTTTAATGTAAAGAATAAATGGGGTTAGTAAGACGGGAATCACGGCATGTAGGAATACGGCGAGGATCAAAATAATTCCAAACGGATCATTCAAAATTAAGTGTGGGATGTTTCCTTTTACTCTCCTAACTTGAGCTGCAAGATTTAAACATTTAATTTGGAGCCATGACAAGCGCTATGATTTAGTAACTGCAATCAAGACTTACGTGTTCGGTGTTGGGATAACAATATAATTTCAGTCCATACGTGAAACACTTTGAACCAGTTGAATATCAAATTCGAAAGAAAGATAATAGCAAGTCCTGTGGCTGCTTCTATTACTACAGCAAGTAAAAGTTGCCAACAATTTAATGTAAAGTTTGACTGGAGGACTACGTTAGTCAGAAGCCCACAACAAAGAATAGTATGCCAGAGTACAAGAATGCTGTTGCAATACCAAAACGTATGCTTTGGTTTGAAACTTTCAAACGATAGTTTCTTAGCAGTCACGTTCCATGTTACTTGGGATGTGGCCATCCACTTTGTTAAAGTAAAATGGAAAGTCATGGGGGATACCGAGGAATTCCACATTCTAAGTTGATTCCTTGTAAAGTCCTTTAACATTTCGAAAGGTTTACAATTTCGTTCCTCTCCTTACTGTTATGTTATTGACAATAATCCGTGAAATATTCTATCATTTCCTATTGAATAAAACTGTCTATGAAATTAATCGAGTTTTTCGATATAAAACAAATTAGAATAGCATTTAAAGTTCCTTATTTATTTATTAACTTCTACAACTTCTAATCAGGGATTTTAATCATTTGTGTATTTGCTTCCCGTTAGGTCTTCCGGGGAAAACATGTGAGTCTGCTCTACTTCTCTGCTAATAAAAATCATGATTTGTAAAGCTCAGTTCTAAAGCCTGCAGAATTTAAGCACTACCTGTGCCGCATTGTTTTGTTGCAATATGCCTTTCCCATGATTATTGAAATAAATCAGGATATCCTTGTTCTAGGCTTGAAATTCAATCTCAAGTATGCAATTATTTAGATATTGTTTGATCCGACATAAACTTCAAGCAGTGTAGGTTTGTGCTGGATATTAACTGATGTTAGTGATGCCTATTGACACGGAAAGTCTTCTAAGCACACATTCTAAAGCCCCTACTATTATCTGACATCTGAACAGTTGTAGGCCATAACGGCGATGTATTAAAAGGGAAGTTGGTATGAGTCTATCCCCAGTCTTGCAGAACACGAAGCGTTTCCCATACTGACTTTCACGGTTACAAAACAGCATCCCGTGGGATAATTGTAACTCGGTACGAATCCTGTTTCTTTTAGCTCGTGTTTCTTGGTTAATTCCAAATAATGGCATATGCGATGTTTAAAAAAACATACACCGAGATCACAGCTTGAATATTTGTGTAGTGTAGTTTTTGGTATCAAAAACGTTTTCAATTAATTAATGCTTTATAATCAGGAGAGCTATTCAGCACATTAAACGTGAATTAAACCCAATATTATCCATAAAATGCGAAGAAAGCAAACTTGATGACTTTCCTTATACATGTTTAGATACGTTTATTGCTCATGAACGGTTAACAGTTTTATTTCGATCATAAACGTCAATCATTCAATAAACGAATTGGAGGATAAATATTTAAAAATTTAATTATATAGCATAAAGAAAATCATCAGACAAGAAAGACAGTCAACCAACTTTGTACACACTATGTTGCTGTAGCTTGGTCAAAGTTAACTTGTAAACATGATTTTGTGTAATTTTTATGCTTAACGATGCACAGGCTATAGGAGTTGTTAGTATCAGGAATATTCGAAAACTATGATGACAAATATGGACACTAGTGAGGTTTAATCCATAAACCTACTAGTTCCAACACTACAGAAAGTATTAGCTGATTTATAAATCTACAAGGGTGAGGTTACCTGACGCCACTAGAGGAAGAAACCAACAGTAATTCTCAATATGATTATAATAGCTGGAAAGGGATGTACGGAGAATAATCACAAATCTTTAAATTCCAAGAATGTACAGGAACAATTATAATTTTGTCTTTTAGTTTCTTGCTGGCTGCTCACAGACTGACAGTGATGCAATAATCTCCAACGTTATAAAGTAAATCATTAAAAGAAATAATTCCATGTGAAATCAAAAGATGAGATACAGTGCATCCAATTAATGTGTTTTGTATCTGTAGATATGCAAAAATTGCAGTATGGGGTGGACTTGTTTTAAAGTTGTAAACTTGTATAAAACTTCACGTTTATTAATCCCATAATTTATTTATGTGTGTTTAGCTTAATACTGTCTATTGTACATTTTACAGATATTCTTTCAGTACAAGCAACTGCGATCCATCAAAAGAGATTAACAAAACCGCAGTCATAATATGCAAGATGACGAAGCTGAAGAAGGTGCTAATAGTTGACTTTTTCAAAAAATAAAAATTAAACCCAAATGCTCTTGTATGAAATCGGATGGGAACAATTGATCTAATCTTCCTGGTAATCCACCGCCTAATTCTGACTCCAACTACCTTGTGTTTCCAAACATGAATAAGTTCCAGGCTTTGCTCATAACATTGTATACCAAACCGTAATCCAAATGCCATACCAATAATTGATATGAAGGCTGTAATGGGCAGGAAACAATAAATGTATAATGGGAATACAGACACAAGTACTACAGACAAATATCCAAGAAGAACAATTATACCGGATCCTGCACAAACTATAGCCCACAGAGTTACTCCAGTTGCATCATCAAGAACACAACAAAGAAGAAGTATTTTATTGTATGCCTGCAAATGTCTGGCGTGTACAACTTGCAGATGGAACGCAATCTTTACTTTTGCTTTAAGAGATTCAATTGCATTTATCATTGTTTCGTAGGTCGTGACTCCAACGAGACAGCAGAAACCTATCATTCTGCAAGCCTCAGTTGATGATAAAAGGAACACTGTACATCTAACGAATAAAATCAAATAGGTACTGTTGTGCATCTCGGAAGAAAATACAGCTTCAAGCAGTACAAACGTTGGATCTATTTCCAAGTATACACAAAACGGTGTTGCCCAGACTGGAACTGTTCCAAGTATAAATGCCACAAGAACCATAATGATTCCGAAATTATTAATCCAAATCGGTGGAAAGAATTTCACTTTTAATGTCCACACTTGATCTGAAAAGGGAAACACAGGTTTTTAGAAAACAAAGTGTATTCGTATTGCATAGCAAAAATTATAATGAAGACATCTACCTGTTCTATTCCGTGACACAATGTCATTGAAAACGTCAAACATTGCTTCTGCATGGACCATCGTGTATACAAGGAATGTAAGAGCAAGTAGTGTCGTTGTATCCACTAGCAACGCACATAAAAGTTGCAAAAAATTTAATGTAGTGTTTCTCCAAAGGATTTTGTGTGCCAATAGGACACTACAAAGTGTAGCGTGCCAAAGAATACAAGCGCAATTGAAATACCAAAATATGTTAACAGGTTTGAAACGTTTAAACTCAAGTCTTTTTGCTCGCTTGTTCCATGCTATTTGCGACCGCGGCATCCACTTAGTCAATATGAAGTGAAAGATTATTGGCGACAATGGTGAAGTAGGGATCATTCTGGGATTCATAGCTTATAAACACTTGCTGTAGTTTTTTCTCGATGTTACTTTCTGAAAAACTGTTTTATAACTGGTAAACTGTTTTCTTATTGCTTTCCATGCGATGAAATTAAATTCCTCTGATATTGAAGTAGTGAATATCATACAGTGTATACAGAATTTCCGAATGAATTATTAAACTTTAATCAAAAGAATAATTGCTTATCTGCTTACCATGCCAGCCTTCCATATATTGAACTTTATCGTTGGACGAGAAATCTTTGAGTTATGTATAAAAATTACGTATAGTACAAAGGTAATCGACAATCGTATTAAGAAATTTATTTATAATACCTTTAAACCCAGCTAACCATGTGGAATGTTACGACTAACATTATACAAAGGCCTGTTATGATTGGGCTTTAAGTTGGTAATTACATTAGTGGTCTAATTTATATGGAAGGTTTTCTTGCTTAATTCAACATTGAAAAACCAACATTCTGATGTCTCTCAATGTAGCCTTTTGAACATTTGAACTCACAATCAGTAAAACTATGTGTTGAAGTCTAAGCTAGATAATTGAAGGGGTCAGCGTTTAATGTGCACTAGTGATCCTTGCCTTCATTTGATTACTAAATTAGTTTCCTGGCATACTGATAAATTGTTGTAGTTAACTTAGCTACATGAGAAGGAACGTCTAAAGAAATCTAACTTTCAGTGTTAAAATAAAAAATAACTTTAGCAGTGTACTTTAAACTAAAAGTTGACCAGAAAGGACCCATTTTTTCCCTCGATTAGCTTAGTTTTGGATAATTTGACGCACTTAATTGCAATTGCTTGCCCTCTTTGCCTTTCATTTCTTAGCGAAAAGTGTGCACTGAAATGCTAATAGAGAATGACACGGAGGAAGATAATGGCAACACTGCTTTAAATTAACAATCTGTTCTCCTTAGGACTGGACCGACTGATCAAGAAACCAACAGAACGCATGTCAGCAACCATTAAATGGGTGATTGACGAAAATGATGTGAGTTCCAAATTCAGATAGCCAAACAAAATCTTACCAATAATTCGCATTTATAAATTCTATTTAACTTGTTACATGTTAAAATGCTCGGACAGCCAACTTAAACATTTTACTTAGGTATTAACAATTTTCAAGTATAATACACCTGTCTTCAATATTAATCGAAAGAATAAGTGTCTATCAACAAGAAATTTATAAGAAGAAAATTAGATTTGGTTTTTATAAACCTCTTAAAGAAGTCGTATGGTATATTAAGCTCAAATGCATAGTGTATAAGAACCTTTCAAGGAATAAACGGGATTACAGATTGGTGATAATCTGCTATTGTTAGAATGTGAATTTTCTAATTTAAATTGTCAAGTAACGAGAATGACGGGGTTTTAAGGCCTACTAGTCTTTATACATATTATTTGACCCAATATTGTTTCTACGACAACCGTACTTTTAGCCCAGTCAATTTGGCCTTATATGATCACTTGTGTCGTCTAGCCTTTTGTCAACTTTGCGAGTGAATATCTCCTAAACTGTTCTTTCGATTAATCTAAAATTTGGAACACTACTAGAAAAAGCAATTATGATTGCACACCTAGAGTTTGCGGTGACGGTCATATGATTAACTCCCTCACACTTGGTGCTTAAGTGTGAAAGAAATTGTTATGAGTATAGAAACCAAGGCTGGGGCCAAACGGGGCTTGGCTCCTCTCTAACCCTTTCACAGTCACATGACATTATTATTTGGAGCAACGTTGGTTTATGAATTAATTTGATTAGCTACATTTGTATGACATTGACTGGACTGTAAGAGGCAGCTTGGAGTTGGTTTTTAAATTGCGTTCATTCTGCATTAAAATATCCTAGTAGCGTTATACCCAATTTTGGTTACACGAAAGTTACTAAACACTTAATAAAGAAACACTTTTGAACGATTCCATGTCTGCCATCAAGAGAACACCAAGCCACATTGCCTGCAATATATACTAATGAACAAAACAAGTGCAAAGACGATGACTGTAGAATCTATTTCAACTTTCTAGTAAAGTGATGGGGCAAAAATAGAAATAGTAACTCCCAGAATGATGTGATTATTAATAATTGCAAAGAGATGCACGGAGTGTAATCACAGAAATTTTGACAATTCGTTTATTGGTGACTGCTCACCAACTGACAGTGATGCAAACAATTTCCAAGATACAAAAGGAATGATTCACAAAACGTTGGAAATATTCCATGTAAACCGCAAGTTGAGTTATTAAACAAGGTATCTTAATAGTTTGTTGCGTATCTGTAGATAGGTTAAAATGAAATCGCGGTGTAGAACTGATGGTTAAACGGTTTAAGTAGACACAAGAACTTTGTACTATAATTCACTTTTATTAAACCCATAATTTATGTGTACTAAGCTTTATACTTTCTACTGATTTTTTTTAGATAATGGATACAGACTGAAGTACGACCTTTACCTACAGACAAGTTACAGCTTGTCTTTCAGTAGAAGCAACTGAGACCCATCAAAAGTAATTAACAAAACTGCAGTCATAACATGTAAGATGACAAAGCTGAAGAAGGTGCTAATAGTCGACTTTTTCAAAAAATAAAAATTAAACCCAAATGCTCTTGTATGAAATCGAATGGGAACAATTGCTCTAATCTTCCTGATAATCCACCGCTTGATTCTGACTCCAACTACCTTGTGTTTCCAAACATGAATAAGTTCCAGGCTTTGCTCATAGCATTGTATACCGAACCGTAATCCAAATGCCATACCAATAATTGATACAAAGGCTGTAATGGGCAGGAACCAATAAATGTAGAACGGGAGTACAGACACCATTGCAACAGACAGATATCCATAGAGAACAATTATAACAGATCCTGCACAGACTAACCCCCACACAGTCACTCCAGTTGCATCATCAACAACACAACTCACAAGGAATATTTTAGTGTATGCCACCAAATGTCTGGCGTGTACAACTTGCAGATGAAATGAAATGTTTACTTTCGCTTTAAGAGATTCAATTGCATTCATCATTGTTTCGTAGGTCGTAACTCCAACAAGACAACCGAAACCTATCATTCTGCAAGTCTCAGTAAATGACGAGAAGAAGACGAAGCATCTAATGAATAAAATCAAATAAGGACTGTTGTGCATCTCGGAAGAAAATATAGTTTCAAGCAGCACAAACGTTGGATCTAGTTCCAAGTAAATAAGGAACGGAGTTGCCAGAACTGGAACAGTTCCAAGTATAATTGCCACAAGAACCATAATGACTCCAAAATTATTAATCCAAATCGGTCGAATGCATTTCACTTTTAATGTCCATAGCTGATCTGAATAAGGAAACACATATCAGAAAAACATGGATATTCTTATTTCATTTCAAAAATGGAAATGAAGATATCTACCTTTTCGGTACTGTGACAATGACACAATATCATTGAAAACATCAAACAGTACTTTTCCATGGAACATGGTGTATGCAAGAAATGTAAGAGCAAGCAATGTCATGGTGTCCGTTATGATCACAGATAAAAGTTGCCAAAAATTGAAAGTTGTGTTTCCCCAAAGGATTTTGTGTGCCAGAAGGCCACTGCAAAGTATAGTGTGCCAAAAAATACCAGTGCAATAGAAATACCAAAATGTGTTAACAGGTTTGAATCGATTAAACTTTAGTTTTCTCTCTCGCTTGTTCCATGTTATTTGAGACCGGGGCATCCACTTCGTCAACTTGAAATAAATGGTTATCGATGACAGTGATGAATTAGGGATCATTGTGGAATTGATTGTATTCTATTTTTATTAACACTTGCTGTAGTTTTTCACACACTTACTTTCTGAAAAACTGTTTTATAACTGGTCAACTGTTTTCTTAGTTCTTTCCAAACGATTGGAATTGCATTCCTCTCATTTTTCTCATCAGTAAATATAATACATTTCATGCACCGTTTACAGAGTTTCAGAATGATTTATTAATGTCTAATCAAAAAGAAAAATTGCATTTTTGTTTACCATCCATATGGATTGAATTTTATCGTTGAAATTATTTGAGTAATGTATAAAAAATAAGTATTGTACAAAGGTAATTCAAAATCATATTAAGAAGTTGATTTATAATTCCGTTAAACCCAACGAAGTAGATTGGTACGCCTACCGTTATACAAAGGCCTGTTATGATTGAACTTTCAGTTGGTAATTACACTCATGGTCTTTATTTCTTGGTACAGGGCTTTCTTTCTTAATTCAACATGGAACAACAAACATTCTGAAGTCCCTAAACGTAGCCTTTTGAATTCAGTAAAACTAGTTGTTGAGGCCTAAGCTTGGTATTTAAAGGGATCAGCGTTTAATGTGCACTATTATTATAATTATCTTTTAAAGTAATCATTTCCTTCGTTTGATTACTCTAGTTTCCTTGTCTGCTTATAATTTGTAGTTAACATACCTATATGAGAAGGAAGGTTTAAAGAACTCTACATTCTAATGTCGACATGAACAATATCTGTATCAATATACTTTTAAACAAACGTTGACCGAAATGAACCCATATGGATGCCTTGTTCCCTCGATTAGCTTACAATGGAATAGTCAGAGTTGGTAACCTGGTATGGAGATTCTGGGTGCATAGGGTAATCTGACAATCTTAATCTGACAAGTTTTTGTCAAAAAATACCCTGCCCATATTAACGTTTAAGGTAGGAGATTAAGTGGAACCGCGCAACTAAGTTTGCGGGGAAAGAAGAAAACACCGAAAGACCCATCATCCCCAATGTTAAAAAGAGGACCCTGCAATGGTACGCCTCCATAAGGAAAACGCTCTTCCTTATGGGGACTTATCATCGGAGTTCTAAAATAAAGTAGCTAAGCAAAATCTTACCAACAATTCGCATTTACTAAATTCTCAATTTACGTTGTCATAAGACACAGAGATCGAAATTAAACATTTCACTGTTGTATAAATAATTCGATTCGATTTAAATTAAATATTGAATTGTTTGAAGGTTTGATTTTTATTAGTCTTTCAAATTCAAGTCTAATATTGCTTTCTGCAATATTAATGGAAAGAATAAGTGGCTTTCAACAAAAAGCTCGTCAGAAGAAAATTATGTTGCGTTATTTCAAACCTGTAAAAGAAGGTCTGTGGCATATTAATCCCGAATAAATGTTGTATAAGAACCTTTTAAGACATAAACGTGCTTACATATTGATCGATAATCGATTTAATTGTTAGAACGTGGATTTTAAATTTAAATGGCCAAATATGGAGGAATAAAGGTTTTAAGGTTTAGTCTTTATGCATAAGAGCCGGATATTGCTTTGATCCTCTTATAATTAAAGTTGATTTGGAAAGTTGTCTTTATGAATTCCTCATTTTAATACCTAACTCTGGCGTTCAAGCAAACACTCAGTTAATGGTAACAAAAATTACAGACCAAATAAATTTGCAAACCAAATACCAAATCCTCCAGGGCCACACAAGATGTACTTTAAAATATACTGTTGATCCACATAGCTATATTCGTACGTATAAATGTTCTAATTCTTGTCATTGCTGCTTAGTCATTGTGTGTAGTAAATTTTACATCTACAAGTTAGGTCATAACGTGATTAAACAACAAATCCTAGAAAACTCTGCCCTACCGCACACACAAATTTAATACAGCGTTTATCTCATTTTATTTAAGTACAAGCAACCGAACTCCTTCAAAAGGTTTTAATACAATAGCATCAACAATATTCAAAATTAGAAAACTAAAGTATGTCGTGAGAGTAGATTTTTTGAGAAAGTAAATATTTAATCCAATTGCTCGCGTTTGGAATTTGACTGGAATAATATTTCTTATCTTTCTAGAAATCCACCGTCTCTTTTTTACTCCAGTAAGTTTTTGTTTGCCAGCACGAATGAAGTCCTTACTTTTATCGTAGCATTGAATTAGAAAACTTAAATTATAAGCTACTGCAGTACTTAACACACAAGCTGATGTAGGACAATATATGTTGAAGGGAAGTGTAAATACCAATGCTACTAATGAATATCCTATACTAACAAGAATAATAGACGATACATAAATAAATGCTCACAATGCCCTTGCAGACGCTTCATCAGCCATAGAACAAAGAAGAAGTATTTTAGTATACGCTTGTTAATGCTTATCAAGTGTTGTTTCTAGATTAAAGCACATCTTAAGTTGAGCTTTCAGACTAAACATACTCCTTAACAGTGATTCATATGCTGTGATTAGACTGCAAAACCAAATTAACCTGCATGACTCAGTGGTTGCTAAAAAGACTACTAAATCGAATGAATGTTATCAATCACGGAGTATTTCGTATCTCGTTTGAAGTTTCGTATTCTCATTTCGCTTCAAGGAATACGAATGTAGGGTCAAATCTTATGCAAAGAGAAAAGGGTGATAGAAACACTGGAATTGTTAAAAATAAGAATCCAGCGAGGATTAAAATAACCCCAAATTGATCAACTGAAACTGGCCGACTGAACTTCGGATCTAAAATGTTAGCATTTATGGTTTATAATTCCCCATAGACACACGAGTGTAATACAAACTATTCTTCAGTCAAGATTTCCGTGTGGTGGTTGGGATAAATGCATAACTTTATTCCACACATCTTGAAACCTCCATTCGTTAAGCATCAGATTCACAAAAAAGGTTACAGCAAGCTTCGCGTTTGTTCCTACTGTTATTAAAAGTGTTATTTGCAAACAGCTTAAAAAAGGTTGAGTTTGTCTGGAAGAGTTCGTGGATAAGAACTCCACAGCAAAGAAAGAAATGCCAGAGTACAAGAATGCAGTTGAAATGCCAAAATAAATGTTTAATTTTGAAACTTTTAAAAGAAAGTTCTCCGATCCTTAAAATCCTTTAGTATGACTATTCCCCTATCACACCTCCTGTCTTGATTTCACATAATCACACATGACACTTTTTATCATAATTCCAGTTCCTTCAATCTCACCGTTGTGTTTGGATTTTTTCGTAAGAACTGACCATCGTCTGAACAACCCACTGACAAAGTTTTTCATCTGCTATTATATAACTCGTAACTTGCTAACTTGGTCTGTATTATTAGTATTCCGATGTCTCACCAACTATCAAATAAATGCATTTATAATCACTGAAACTTGGTCTCGTCATATCAGACTGCATCCAACACTCAACCCAGTTGTTTGCACCTTCATCTACATTTATCCAGGACATACGGAATCTACTCATTGTCAGTAAGTTTCCTACTTTATTCTATCATTTATTTCTTCTGTACATAAAAGATGAAGAATTCAATCTTGTGGAGACAGAACCTGAAATTGTTGCCCCAGTAGAATAACCGAAAAGCTGCTTCTGTACTTATTACATACAGATTTATTACACACACCGAAAGCTGAATCTTTGGAATTCCCGTCAGTTCTAGTTTATATAAAGGCTTTCATGGTATGAAATATACTAAGGGTAACAATTAAACTCTCAATTATTTCTTATACAGTATTGCTTATATTAACTTAAAATTCAACCTATGAGATGCATTTTTCTTCTCGTACGAGGACTTGAAAGTTTTTTAAAGATTCATTTGCACGTTGCCCTTGTATTTCTCTAGAGATGACCTTAAATTCCACAGAGATACAGTTAGGGTTCCCTCTAATTGTAAGATACATTAAAAATCTAGGTGCGCTAATATTTCCTGGAGATGATCATGTAGGGTTCCGTTATGATCTTTAAAACTCTCTGTGGTTCTGGAGATTTGTACATCTTCGAAAACTCTTGTAGGACCCATAGACTTATCTAAATTAATTGCAAATTGCCTTAGGATTGATTATCG
Source organism: Isotomurus graminis (assembly GCA_034696565.1). NCBI lineage: Eukaryota > Metazoa > Arthropoda > Collembola > Entomobryomorpha > Isotomidae > Isotomurus > Isotomurus graminis. The sequence continues at coordinate 13,240 of JAQGAB010001149.1, forward strand.
TTGGGGTTTAGTTGCCCGCCTGCTAAAGCAATTATTTACTTAATTAATTCACACATGCTTAGTTATGGAAATTAACATCAGTGTTATTTATGGGTCACATAATCTGGTTACAAAATACCCCAGAAAAAACCTTTAAGTTAATACGGTAAATTACTCATTCAAAAGCACCTTACTAAATGTACTAGTGAGATTAACAACTCGTCGTTCTATTGACCATTTAGTAAAAAAATTAATACCTAATACATTTTACATGATTATAATTCACATCGGTGACATCGAAGTTCGGTTGTTGTAATCTTGTTGTAGCCACATGTAACATCTCGATCTCACACGCAATCGTTGACTGCAGTAAGAAATAACTTCAAATTGACATGCAAACTTGGAATAGTCTTCAAGTTAAATCATATATAATCTACACAATTCATATCTGAATAATCTCTTTAAGATCTCCGTTTGCTCTAAAATTAAAATACTCTAACCTTAAACTGTATTTTTAAAACTGCTTTTTTGTTACACAATCTTGTGTATATTTTACTACCAATCAAGAACTATTTAGGGCCAATTACTGCTCACATTAAGATTCAGATAGTTTGATAATTCACATAAAAATCGCCAATTAATGTTAATGTAATCAGAGGTAAGTAATGCAACCAATAACTTGTCCTTTGACAAAGAGAAATGTTCAAACCTGCTTCCAGTTACCTGAGACTCTGGATGCCCAAAGAAGTTGTCCTTGTTAATCGTTATTTTTACTCACTCGTTTACATACCATTTTTCATATTCACAGGAATGAGGAGTCTCAAGTTGGCCGTGGTGACGTTATTAGCCATAACCTGGACTAATGTGCACTCTAGGAGTATTCAGGTAAGTTTGACACACCCTGAAGTGTAATTCTTTTATGTAACTGATCTTTATTAAAAAGCAATAACGCTAATAATGTCATCCATTAATCAATTGCAATATCCAGACAAGTTCTGTGCCTATTGAAACCGGATTGTCTGTAAATGGAGGAGTAGAAGCTACCCAAACTATCCATAACAAACGAGTGGAAGTTGCATCTGAGGTGGGTGTTGTTTCGATTGCCGAGAATGTAGCAACTGTTGCACTTGGACAAGCTGTGGAATCAGAAATCAATAAGGAAGTAGAGGATGAAGTTATGAAAGATATTTTGGCCGCTTTGACTCAAGAATTTACTGCAGAAGCCAAGGAGGAGATCAAATCTGAGGTGCACAGGGAATTGGAAGTTCCTTCTGCAGGAAACTCAGCTCTGGAAACATTAGCATCCCTGATGAACGAAGCCTCTAAGGAATCTCAGGTTTCCCCACTTCTTGAGTTCGAAAGTGGAAGAGGAGACAGGGACAACGATATCTCTGGAATACGGGACAAACGAACTGCACGACGAATCGGGAGATTAGTCACTTGTCTCTTTACCGTCTTTATCAACCCACAATGCCTACAGGGACTGCGAACCGGAGGAGACCAAACTAAAAGCGAGTCTGTAGGCTCTTCCAAACAAGAAGCGTTTAACAGGCAGATCCAGCAATGGATTATAGTTCAACAGAATGAGATTGCAAAGTTAAATGCCACTGAGGGTGGAAACTACACAACTCCATTTCCCATCCTTCCTCCTTCACCCCCACAGGAAGACGACGAGTCCCAAACTACCCAACGACCTGGAGGATTTCTTGAACAAGTCATTAAATTCAAACTCAACTTTATTCCCAACCTCTTCAGAACCCTTCGATCTCTATTTCAAAGCATAGGACCTTTAAATCAGAACAACAGGAATGGCGGGGTCATCTTTGGGTGAACTTTTATAGATTCATTTGCCATCCCGAAGATTGGAGTCTCTTAAATCTGTACTTCCAATATTTTATGCTTCAATCGTTTTGTGTATACTTAGAAATATTTGGATTTGTAAAGCAAAGTGAAGCATTAAATGATTTTCTTTATGTTAACTGATTTTTATATTTTATTGCACAGAAATCTTTGTCTCTAAGCCACATCCACTAAGGTTATGGGCATATTTGGCATATTAGAACAACTTCCACTGAACATTGATCATTTTAAGTGATACCGAGAATGTGGCCCAGGGCGACCCCACTTTGTGTAAATCTCCTGAATTCCATTATAAGTGTAGTCCTCATTAAAGTGACAAATTGTTTTGCAATCCCCTGGCCACTCTGCACAATCTCCACACTCCATTCCGCAGTATATACCGTTACTCCATGTCCATGTAAGAATGTCTTTGCAGTACTCCTCTGCAATAGGATATTTCCCTGGACCATCGGGACATCTGTAAAATTGATTCGCATTGCAGTGAGCTGCTCCAAGGAAATTTAACTCCCGTCCACAGTAAATTGTGGTTCGGTTTCTCTTATTTATCAACGGGAGACATTCACAACTTGATCCTATTTCCAATTAATCATCAGTAATACCAACAACACTGGTCGCCAGTGATTCATCTTCCGTTCTTTATACAGAACAAATTACACAAGTTAATAGAATGATCCAAATGGCTTAACATGCATACTCACATCATAAGCTTCTCGTACTCCTTAATATTCCAGTCAACATTCCCGAATGTTCATTAGTGGTGTTTGCACATCTCAATTCAAAGAATTGTAATATGCCACCACCTTTATCAATCTGACTAATAATTGGATTCATTGAAGACATGCTCTACTTAATTTCCAATCTTAGTAATTCTTTCTAATACCTACAATAGTTTATATGGGAATTAAAAGTAGAAAGTGTCTGCATTTAGATGTTTGCATTGTTTAACGTAATCATTTAGTAAGTAACTATAGGAGAATTTAATGAATGAATTGAGCTCTTCGCAATTCAGTACTATTTACATTATTTTTATTTTTATCATTCCAGTTGGTAAGCTAGGTTGTTTGGCTTACCCTATGCAAGCCATACCCTCTGTGTGCTAAAATCAGGTTAATTTTACTTCTTCCGGATTTAATTTTGTAATATTTAAAGAAGAAAAGAAACAGAATATACCTAATTATTAAAATATAAATGCGACTTATTCTATCCTTCAATCATCCTGGTTGCTTGTCTTGCAGGTATATCGTCACAACATACACTTATATAATAAAAAACAGAAGTCAATACTTCAAGTATCGAACAACTGTCTAGTTTATTCAATTATCTCCAGTGCAGTATCCCAGTCCACAGTATAGCTTCAGTAGACTCGAAAGCCACCACTTACAACATATAAGTAATGTCAAAGCAAATTACTCTCCAAGTCATATTATTACACGAATATTCATTTATTCCAGCTCTATAATGTGTGCTTGGTTCCACGTCTACAAAGACATTTACTGTTTAGTTAATTGGAATTTGTAACCAACTTATATAACCGTGGGTTATCGATAAAGATATATAAGCGTCAGTTGGTGTTCCTTCCATTTACATCACATCACCGAGTTTGAATAAGACCTGATCGTTGGACAGTCAGTGTAAGATTCGACAAAGCTCCCCAAGCCATACTCTCTATAATTCAAAATTCAAACCAGCATACTTCTGAGTACCTGGATTAAAAAACTCTGCTTAATAGCTAGTTCGTGTAAGAAGGTACAGAGAAAACCAAACTGTCCAAAATATCCTTGACCACCCTCTGTAAGTATATTATAAACTAATTTATCTGAAGTTGAACAATAAGGCCTAGTAATATTTTGTATCTGCTTACATCTACATTGGTAATTGGTAAAATCTTAATTGCAATATTGAATGATTTAGTTATGAATATGAAACAAATTAGCAAGCGGTACTTAATAATTCGAATGAAAGGATTTGTCCTGATTCCCAAAGAATAAGTTAATTCGAATACATTAAGACATAGTGAGAATTAAAGAAATGGTTTGTTCGATACAGAAAGACACGATGACCAGAGGAGTAGCGCATTCAACAAAGTTCACCGAGCCAATCATGACCTTTAAGGGAATCATTGCGGCTGCTGATTTCCTGAGGACCCGATTTCCAATCTGACCTGCAGAGTCCTTCAGCTGGGCAGTACACTTGAGTGAGTTAAACAAAACTTTCCCTGCTAGCGTAAGGGCCACTGCAGCGATAACGTAGGTGTTAAGGGCCACGATAATACATCCAGAGATTTCCACGGAGGAGTACAGTTTGTGTAGCTTGAGGATGCAGTAGCCCATTACAACCGCCAGGACCTGAACAATCGCAAGAGTTCCCACGAATGCAAAGTTTCTGTAAATGGAGTTGAATGCGATGTCCAAGATCCTTAGTTGTTGGTATTTAATGAAAACCTTTTCAAGAATGTGAGGCCGCGGGGAATGAATGAGTGAAGGGGGAGTCAGGGAATTCATGAAACTGATAATTGAGGTCAAATAAAGGAGGATTTCGTATTCAGTTGTGGGTCCCAAGACAGACTGAGCGAGAATAGCGACGAATGACGCTGATGAGCTGACCAGTCGAAATAAGAGGAGGTAGATTGGGTCATCGCATTGTTGAGAAACGCCTAGACACAATTGGTAGACGAGGAATCCCGGAAATGGAGGAAGCTTGACGAAGATGAATGAAAAGGGAAACATTACAATGGAAAACAACGGTCCACTGAAGTTGAGGAGATTCAGAGTGGTTGCGATTACCCAGCGAGATCCTGTTTATATTCAAGGATTAGTGTGAGTGGTTAAGTATTTGTGATTTAATGGACTGACCAGGTTGACGTGGTAAATTCTTTCGTTCCCACTGAAGACCTGCGTTAAGCAGCAAGACAATCTGGCGAAGCATAAGTGGTTGAGTGTGAGAATACCGATTGACATAACTCACAAAGAACAGAAGAAGCATTCCCAGTGACATCATTTGAAGGTGAAGGACTTCAGTGTAGGTCGCTCTGAATTGAGACAACATACAGACAAGGAGATGGAGAGTTGTAAACCACGCGAGAATTCTGACACGTCGGAAATAACCAGAAGAGATGTCTAGGACGAAAGAGGACTGTTTGGACTTAATGTTTTCTTTTATGTCGTAAGGGGAAAAGAGACACCACGCACAGAGTTTAAGATGATGTCGATATTCTTTTAGAAAGTGCGAATACATCTTCGAAGTTGTAACAGACTGACTAAAAATAGTTGTGTTGACGAGTTGGATTATATTTTGGAATGAACAGCATCAGAAATGTAAAAGCTTCAGTTCATTTTTCATTCAAGCTTATAAATTAAAAGTGTGACACGAGTGGAGAGTTTCAGGTAGCTGTCAATTAAGTCTGGAACAATATCTTAATTCATACAAAGGAATAACGTTTACATTCAAAGTGGTG
>JAQGAB010001150.1:0-18526 GCA_034696565.1 Isotomurus graminis
CCACAAATGGTGAACAATTGCAGCTCAAAATTTCCTGTGCTCACTCGCCATTTCAAAACAAAACCAACTTTGAAAATAAAAGTCCTTGAATTCTTAAAGTAACTATTTCAGCTTTGTCACAAAGCAATTTTGAGAAAATATTTTGAAATCTGCAGGAGGTGAATCGCTTGGGAAAACTCCCATTTCTCATGTAAGGTACATAGTAGCGAGTTTTTAGCGAGTAGCGGTTAAACCAGGGCACACGGGATTTAAAATTGCATGACTTTAAATTTTTATGTGTTCCAAGAAAGAATTGTGGGTAGAGGAAGTGAAGGTTCACTGATTTGGAGGGAACGCGGTTGTTCTGTAAAGATCCAGGTGGCCATGTTTGACAGTGAAGACAACAAATAACACAAATGAGTGCAGTGAGCACTCGTTCCATGTTTATCGTGGTCCGAGGCTATTACGGAAGCATGCGATCATGGTTTGAACTGTACATTATTATATTCATCTTTCCAGAAGTATTAGAATAAATATTGATTTGTACAACATTAAATGCAATATAGCCATAATTCTTAATGTACAGAGGGTGGTCATCGATATTTCGAACGATTTTCAAATGCTTGTGTCTTAAGCATTTAGAAAGTTACAACTCCCACATTTTGCACGATTGTAGATTTGCTTATTCTTTATCACTCATTAGCTCCCAAATAAAGCTCTTGGTATCAGAGAGTGGACACGAATTGATTTTCGTGTTCGGTCGAATAATTGAAGTTTCCAGACCTTTTTTGACTTAAAAACTACATTGACACTTGTGTGATTGATTAAGTAAAACCAAAAGTATTTTTTTCTAGCTTAAATGTGTGGCTTAACACAAAAATATTCGATCCTATATGGTTTTTGCATTTATACCTGGATTTTTATGTGTCGGATTTTGATAATTTATGTTCAAATTAGAAGCTGTGGTTCAGAGTCTTAGTGACAGAAACGTACAGGTCATAACGAGCTTACTTAGTACTCTCAGTCACAGTGAGTTTCATTTCCTTAAAATGATTCCTCAGAATATTCTTTACATTTATACAGAAAGGTTTTGCTGATTTGTTTGCTGAATCAGGATTGGTATAATCTTTAAGTACGGAATGTCATATTTTCATTGTAATATTTTAATCAGTCTATGTTTCGGTGTATGAAAGTTTCTGAATGATTTGACGGTTGACTATGCATTTTACATCGCATGTCCCACATGTTACGTTAAAAGAACTAGAAAATTGTTTCACCATTACGCTAGGTAAAATTCCCAAAGTTGAGGGTACAAGGTTTTTTCTACGTTTGGAAACTAGGTTTTAGTATGCGGGTTTTTAAAATACGATTACTCCAATATGTTAAAAGTGAAAGAGTTTCCAAGTACAGAATTGAAATCTACATATCCCAAAGTGTGAATTCATGTGCAGGGATATTGAAAAGTATCTCAAGGTAGCCACACATTAAGTGGTAAAAATCGTTCGAAATATCTATGACCACCCTTAGTACTTCCAAAGCTAATAAAATTCAAGTTAGTTCAAATATTTTATCCTATAAGTTCGATGTAAATACTCTCATTACTAATCACTATTTTTCAGGTTCTACATAGATATATAGATAAAAAGTTTACTTTTCCGACTGATGTGGCCAGATACAATTTTAACAGTTTTTGTTTGTTAATTGGTAAAGTTTTTACTCATTGAACAGGTCTATAGTTTACTTCGCACACATAGCATATGCGAATATACAATTTACCTATTCCTGTTTAAATTTTTTAAGAAATCAAGATATTGAGATCTGATAAGTGGAAGTTCATAATTACTAAAGTATTATTCCTTAGCAGTATATATCAGCTACATTCAAACGTGATATGAAAGTTGTCCTCAACTTGGTTATGCGCTAAAAATGTTCGTGTTGATTAATTTATATCAGTACTTTTGTAAACTTAGTTGTATTGTTTTATCTGCTAGAGAAACTTGCCCTAAAATTTAATTGTAATTTAGCTACGAGTAATATTTTATGCCCTTTACATTTGAAATTAAGAATTCGGTAAAACCAATGGTTTCTCAAGTTAGTTCAAGGTTCTATGTTAAAGAAGAAAATCAGAAGGACAGTCAATCATTTACTTTTCTCGATTCTTAGACTTCAATTAATTAGAATTTCAAGTTTTTGAAATGAAATCCCAAGTACATTACTTACTGCTAGTGCACACAATATTCATTTCTTCTGCTGACCAACTATCCTTAGCATTTGAAACAGCTTTCACAAACTGCACAATAAAATTCATATCAAATTTCAGTCACCCAAAGGCCGAATCATTAACCGGATGGATTTCTCTCATGGATTCGAAACCCTTAGTTCTAGACAACTTTTACTACAATACCTTGAACCATTACACGAATCCTCAGGACTTCAATTTCTCTAAAAACATTACTACGGCCATTACACATTACCGACCAAAGTTCCAGACATGCATAGTCTCAGTCGTTATGTTTGGCTTTACCGAGGCGATCAGAAACTTACTCTTTTTTACTCTTTCTTACTCTTATTCTTATTTACTCTTTTCTACAAAATGGTTGTTTCAAATGAGGACCCTACGTACATTTTAATTGATTTTGACAATTTCTCGATTGAAAACAGCGGAAAACATTTCCCCTTTAACTTCAAAGCATACACGATCACCTCAATCTTTTTTACTTTTAGATCTGATATGAATAACTCAATATCAGTAGTGTGCATTGCTTGTCAGGCATACAATCTCAAACCAATTCAGACAGTGTCCTTGTAAAATATTGTGTCTATGTGGAGACATCACAATTTTAATTTGCAAGGCAGAAGAATCCTGTCTACCAAGCCGTTCCACAAGCAAAGAATAAGGACATGTAGTTATTTGACTAACAATCTTTACGCGCCTGAAGACAGGTGTACTTTGAGTGCCCTTTCTACCAGATACAATTTTTCAGATGGAAGTCTCTATCCGATGAACTACGGAATTTTTCACAAATTCCAAAGTTCACGAAGAAACAATGATCAGCTTACCAAACGCTCATTATCAGAATCCCACGTGTTGTCACACGGAATTCGATACAATCCGTTTGAATTCGTTGTTTTTGCGTTAGAGTCTAAACCAAATATTGCTGCATTTATAACCCCAATGGACTGTTGGAATCAGATTTTAGTAGCCACCACATTTACTTTTTTCTTTGGCTTAATAATTTTCTCCAAAGGGACGAAGTCCTTGGCTCTTCTAATCATGTGGATGGTCACAAGTACCGTTGAACAAATCGACGAAAATTTCACAAAGAAAGTGTTTCCTCGTTTGTAGACTTTGTCTCCTGCCATCGCAGGTTGGATGATTGAATCATTTCTCTTAAGTGTCGCATACAGAGGCTCCCTCTACTCTTTCCTCACAGCCACAATTCCTCCACAAGTTCCCACTACATCAGGAGATCTTGCGAACGGTAGTCTTCTTATTGTCACAACAACCTAAAAATACATTCAAAAAGACAATTTCAAAAGTAACACTTCATCCTTTACGTCATTAATTATTCCTGATTTGCTGAACGGAGTCGATCCAAATGACCCTTTTCACAAATTCCTAACACGAATTCAGAACAAGACTGTTAATTTGGCGGATAGCGAGTTCCAGATTGTTCAGAAATTATCAGATTTATTCATTAAACAAGGAATTTCTGATACTGAAGCTCCCCCTGCATTGCTGGATGCTGAATCCGACATAAATAACTTCATCATAGCCATTAAACTTTATACAGAGTTGATCATAAAAAGAGATCGCTGGATGAGTCCGTTTGCCATAGGAACTCATTGGGTCGGTCGGAGAAACTTCTTTTTCCCCCAGTTCCATACCGGACTGGCTCTTTTAGTTCAATCTGGAATTTACTATCGCTGGGAAAAACATTTCGAAATCCCAGCTATGCTTCATGAATAACGAAAGACCGAGCTGCAGAATGCATAATCAGTTTCCCACAATGAAAGACAACAATCAGTGAATCTCACAAAACTGGGTGGAACCTACGGACGTTTCATGATCACTCAGAATATTCTAATCAACTTGGCTGAAGCTCATCCGGTCTCTTTCTCTACCGTGGAAATGGCCATTCTATTAAACTGCATAATGCTGTTGATATCATACGTTTATTGCAGAAATTGTGATGACCTTTGGACTGGCAAATAGTCTCAAAAGTTGGGTTGCATCACTCAAGCATTTTAGTTCAAATAGCGACATTAAAGAGTTCAAACATGGGCATAGCAAAAATCCATTCAAATCTGACCAAGCAGTTCACTGTATTGTTTGACTTATCATTCATGTGGCTAAACCTTTACGATCAACTCTTAACTTAAATATTTTTTAATTCTCAGATCATTCGTTTCCTAGACTATAACATAACAATTAATAAGGTATATATATTGTAACATTTACACATAAAATAGTGAATGTTTTAGAGAGCCTTCCACATAGTAATATGGAGTCTCAATGTGCCTCAATGTTGTCCCTTCAGCATTTGTGTCCCATCACCATTTGGTTGTCTCGTCACCATTTTTCAATCAATCTTGTTTAATTAATTGTTCAGTAATGGTTAGTACTGGACTTGTAGGAATTAGACATATGATAGGTTAATACTTGTAGATTATTGGGGTTAAGGTTCGAAATGATTCGACCGCAGGTTAAGGCGTTAGGTCGATTTCGAAATTTGTCTTTTTTGAGGAGAAACACACGGGAATGTATGGGAGCGAGCGTGTGGCATCTCCAGCTTAGCGTAGAGAGTGGATATTACATTGATAGGTATGGTAATGTATGAGAGTATGAAAATAACTGTAAAATAACGGTATGTGGGTCATTTTAGTTTATTACTCCCTAGATGTTAGATTAATTCATTTAGCTGTTTGATTATGTTAATTATTAATATAACATCTTTTCCGGGTTCTACCTGAGTCTCTTCATTTCCTAGGTAGATAAGGTATTTATTTATTTATTTATTTATTTATTTATTTATTTATTTTATACAACTAGACACCCTCTATTGAGGTAAGTTACGTCTGTCGCTTCCTTTAGAGGACGGCACTCTAAGGGGATCACTAGCGGCACCCTTATCCGTAGGGGCAAAGCCATTAAACCCCGTTACGTGGGGTACTAGAGATACCTACCCCGTACTACACAGAGCCAAGTAGGATTAGCAAAGACTGTTGGAGGGTGTGGGATTCGAACTAACAAACCTACTAGCCACCAGGCGTACGCTCTAGCCCCAACACCACAACAGCTTAGCTTTAGTCTAATGCTCTTGAGTTGGGACATTCTGTTTCCAAGTTGTATTGAATCTTATGTCTCAACTTGCCTCTTTAATAACGTGGAATCCCCAAGTTATATATTAATATTATTATATATATATAATTCCTTTTATTAGTTAACTCTCTCGCTAATAAATGCGTTTATTTAATCGTCACTAATTTCGATGAAGTCTACCCTCCTTTGCGGTAATACCCAAGGACGCTAGGACTTTACTCAGCCCAGCAGAACCTAGCCGTTACAATATATTCTATTACTATAAATATTTTGACTTAAACTACAAACATGAGTGACATTCGAATAAGATTATGATTTATGATTATTACAGAAGGGGAATGCACACTTTGATGTTGTAGTAATTGGTTATATTTCTTAGAGAGCTGACACTAACTGTGTTGTGGAATTGGTTGATGTCCATTAAATATAAGCACAAAGATAGGGTAGATGATGGGGTCATGTGAAAGAGGCGGCTCATTAGGACCTGAGACGATTCACGACGAGAGATGTGTTGGCTTGAGTGACGTTTGCCAAGGTTTATACAATCAAGAGTAATTTACATGAAGTAATGTGACACGATAATCGTGATTTATTGAAATGGTCATGAAGAAGGTAACTTTTAGCCCCTTTCCTTCATTCTCATTAGAATCCAATCTCTGTGCTCGTAGAAATACCATGTTTGACTTGTTCATAACTTTAACAACTTGACAAACCCTTTTTGAATGTTGGTAGTTAAAGGTGGACAGAGAATATCCTCAGAAACAGTATGGTTATGATCCAACTTAACTTAGCGAGGCCCTCTGGGGTAAAATCCTCTTTTTACCGCAGATGTTAATGCTACCTCGACAGAGTTTTAAAGAACTTTTGTAATGCGATGTGCACTCACATCGGCACTAACATTAATCACCAATAGAAGATACATCTTTTAGAGCGATAATTGTAAGGGCTTACAAAAGAAGTCTAATTGAAATATACTACACGCTACGTAGCCAGTTGAAACTTTTAAGATTTGAGCAAAGAATTCGGCAAACGTGTAAGGGTAAGCGAACAATTTAATTCAGGCGTTTTAGTCAGTACTGTGTGTTAAAAAGGCATAACTATTGGTTTTTTGCCTACAGTTTTGAAATTCAGCAATTACGTAACCAATTAGCGACATAAAAGACCTCTGTAATAAATATGAACAGAAACACAATACTTATGTGCAGTGCTCATGAAATTATTATGTTTCAGGAACATATATTAAAGATTGGAGAATGTAAAATGTGCCTTCTCTCAATCTAGCACTTCACACACCAATGTTTACGATAAAGCAGGCTTAGCTTTCACTTAATTAGTGCCTTCATACATTAATTAATTTCAAATGTTGTCTACACTCTACGGGGCTCAAGATTTCTATTGCAACTCCTCATGAAAAGCGAAAGGCTTATTGTTTTAAAACACTTCATGCAACATTGTTTCCACCAATAGTAGATCTGTGCTCGGTTTAGGTAATACGGTTTTAGACTGTGATAAGTCGTTTCCATGACAACGATACCAATAGCAATGCCAACAAATGCCCCAGAGATGAAAAATATTGTTGACAAGTTCCCTTCCAACTTTGCCTTTTTCACTTTTTCCACTTCCCCAGCTTCGTCAACTGTTGCATTCGCTTCTCTCTGAAGTTGAAGTGCGTTAGTATGCAAGTTATCCGCAATTCTAATCAACAAATCCCATCTTTGATTTATTCCCGATGTAATGAGAGCCGCCAAACGATTGTGAACATCATATTCCACAATTTTGTCCACCACCCATCCCAATTCTTTCAACCACAAAACTTCTTTTCCGATGTAAACGTCCTTTGCATGAGTCCTTCTTGCTTCCAAAAGGCTTTTAGAATGTTCCAGCTGCCTTGACCATCCAATGTACGCAAATTGATTGCAAGTTAACAACTCTGGCTCAAAGTTATCCTTCAGTTCTCCACAGTTGCTGCGTCTAACGTGACTAAGCATTTTCCACAATGTGTCGTCATAAGATTTGGTTCTACCGGACAGTTGGAAAACTATTTCAAAATTCGTATAAAGCGCCTTCCCTGCTAATCCGTATACGGATACGCTCATCTCTTTCGAACAAACACGAAAATTAGCAGCGTCAAGCTGCGAAAAGTTTTCGTATGGAATCGGGGAAGGCGGCGCCACCAGAATGTTAATGTTTTCTCCTTTGTAGGCGTTTGTCAGAATCATAGCCATCAGAATTGACGCACCATTTATCCAGAAAATACTACCCTTTCTAGATGGATTCTCGAGGTATTTGTTTCCCTGGTCGAGAATCAAAGCAACGCCCGTTAACCAAGCTTCACTTGATCGTCCGTTAATACGGCAGATCAAAGCGCAACTGCTAATGAGAAACAGAATTCCAATCCACGACTTCAAGTCATACGAAGAAAAGTACAGTCCCCACTTGATGTTGGTTTTCTTTGGTCTTCCACAGCTAATGAACTTGAATTCTTCACTCCGCTTAGTCAAAGCTAATTGACCATTTGTTCTCTCCGCTTGAAGTCTTAAACTAACCGGGACTATAGGTGATTTACCATCAGATTTCGTTGCGTTTTTAAAAACGATACTTGCAAGTTCTCCGTCCACTACAAACTCGTTCATGTTAACCTCTTTGTAATGGGATGGTCTGAGACTCTGAACGACTGACTTGTGCTTCGTGTTCTTGAAAGCCAAGTTCCATGCAATTGATGACTCAGCTCCTTTTATTTGCAATTGCAATTCATTTGAAGGAATGCTCGCGAATATTTGAGACGATATGTTACTCCACAATGAGCTGAAGTCTAGTGACATTGTAGGCCAGGTCATCTTGACTGGTTGCAACGGACGGAATTGGTAATAAAACGGAATGCCATATACTTCATGCTTTGAAATTTTTTCTACCATGTTTGTACCTGTCACCAAAAGAAGGTGCTGTGTAAATGCGACGTACTCACTAAATTGTATATCTGGTAGGTCTCCACTCCATTCGTTATTTCGACGCCAGAATCTCAGCCTCCTCGAATTTTTCGGATATACATGCACCACTAAGGTAGGCACAGTGACCTTTACCTTAGGAAACACGCTCAGAGCCGTATGCTTCTGATTAGGCAATATATACGAATGTTCGGCAATATCTCCAACGTACCCTCTCCAGGGAAACATCCAATGCATTTTCCTCAAGAACTCATATGTCCAACGGTCTCCACAAAGACGGCTTCCATCGGGCTTTGTGTCTTCCGGGTGAAACATATCCGCTTCAATTGAGCAAGTCCACCTTGACCTTGTCGACATATCGGATTCCTGCTCAGATTTTCTTTTCGTTTTTGATTCTGGCCCATGCATCTGGCTGATATAATCGTCCTGTCCGTCATCAATTCTGTACTTGAGCAAGCTTTCATTTCGGCTTCGTTTGTGTGAGTAGTACGTGGCTATTGACAGGTCAGGACTACCTGGAATTTGATACTGTATTGCAGTGTTTGCGAATCGCAGGTGGACCACCGGGACTTCCAGATCAGGAATGTCAACTCCTTGAAAGTTATAGATTCTTATGAGACATCTTGAAGCCAGTTCTAAAATAGACCCTAGGTTATATAAGGCAGATGGATAATCCCCTTCTGACGGGAGTTTGGGCTCGGCTTCATTAGTATCATGTACCCAGGTGCATTTTGTGGTACTCATATCTACGATAACGTAGGACTTTGCAGAGTTTCCAAGGGAAACCACGACAAGGAAAATTCTTAAAGTGGTTATAATATTCATTTTGTCTCGCTAATTTAGTACAAATAGTCGGGATAAGTCTGCAGAGAGAACTAACGTTTCATTCTTACAGTGTAAAGCAGATTATCCTACGAATTCCAGACGTGCAATCAAGGAGAGTGTTTAAAACCAATTTTTCAACCAACTTATACGTCGTCTTTTATGGTAATCATTTTTACGAAACAAACTTAATCCCAAATGTACAAATAAGCAGTCGCTACAAATAATTTCTCTCCTGTTTGCCCGAGGAACTTCGGTTAATGTTTTATTTAGGAATTGAGATTAAATTCTTCACAAATGTAATATCAGTAATTTGAATACTTGTCTTAAAAACTTTTTAATTTCTTTTAAGATAACATAGCAGTGGAGCTTAAACTACTTTACGTATTAATCTTATATTTTCGTTAACTTACGAATGTTTTGTATTAAGTATTCAAACGTGTTTACGTCTGCAGATTAATCGTCAGTTTTAATAACAATTTAAAAGCTTTTAACTTTATATTACTTACTTACAGACCAATCACATTCACATTGTACACGTGAAATGTTTTGTAACTGTTGATACGTTCTATAGCTGTCGTTGTCTTTGGGCAAGTGTCAAAAGCAGAATGTGTTGAATTCAAATATACATAACGAATATATACAAGCACTGGGACCTGTGAGTAGCTGTCGACTTTGTTCTGCATATGCGGCTGTTAATTTTAAAGTGTCCCAATCCGGATGAAGTTTTCTTACAAATTTTTCACCCCGTAGTTCATAGATTTGTAACCAAATGATTTATTTGCGTTGCATGAATACAAAGATTGACCCTGAAGTCTGTTGAGCTGGCTGGGGTTAAGGGGAATTATGCGGAAACTGAGACCACACGGATCTATTCGCATTTCCCGACCACGTCGAAAGATTCCCGGGGGTGTTTGTGAATCTCAGGTGGACCACGGGGACTTCCAGATCAGGAATATTAACTCTTTGAAATTTGTAGATTCTTATGAGACATCTTGATGCCTTTTCTAATATAGACTCGAGATAAGTTAAGCTGGAGGAATAATACCATTATGACGGAAGTTTTGGCTCCGCTTTATTAGTACCTTCGAATAAAAGTATATTTTGAGTTGTCAAAATCTACAATAACGGCGGCCTTAGCAGAGTTTTTGAGGAAAAAAACGACTAGGAAAATTCTTAAAGAGATATCAATAATCATTTTGTCTCACTTATTTAGTGCAAAATGTTTGCACAGAGACCCAACATGTCCACTTTACAGTGTCAGAACGTTTACGAGACGAAGCCCAGACATTTAATCAAGGAGAGTGTTTAAAACGAAAGTAGTCAGTTAGCTAAGCCGTCTTATTTAGTGATTTTTACACAATTAATTTAATATCTTCTCTTGTTTGCCCGAAGAACTTAAGCTCATTTTTTATTAAGGTATTGAGATTAAATTCTTGACATATGTAATATCGGTAATGTGAATATTTGTTATAAAAGTTTTTAATTACTTTTGAGATAACATGCGGAGGAGCGGAGGTGTTTAAACTACTTGACATTTTAATCTCATGCTCCCATTTAACTTATGATTGGTGCCTTTAAATGAAATATTGAAAAGGGTTATACGTCTATGGATTAATCTTTCTAGTTTTAATTACAGTTGAGAACCTTTTAACTTTATATAACTTACTTACAGGCCAATTCCCCAGTATACACGTAAAGTGTTTTGTAACTGTTAACATGTCCTTTTGCTCTTAAACTCTCTGGATAAGTCTCAAAAGCAGAACATGTTTAATTAAAATGAACAATACGAATGTATACAAGCATTTGGACCTGTCGGATACTGTTCACGTTGTCATCCTTATGCCGCTGTTAATGTCAATGCATTCCAATTTGGATAACCGTTTCTGACAGTTTGTTTCTATTTCCAAGGAGAGTCTGTGAATAAAAGGAATTTATTTAAACTTGAGGTAATATAACAAATGAGTTGAGTAAAATAATTCTTGATTCTGTGTAACAAAAGGGTAATATTAGGATTCAGTTTGATGCAACTTACTTTTTAAACTATTACTTCAAACAAATGTATTTGAATTATTTGCTGCTTAGTTTAAATCTTTTATTAATACGCTCGCCATTTTCCGTTCATTACAGACAATTTTAAGTCATAACGGGCAACTAGTTTTCCAACCCTAACTGTAATCAGCCTTAAACAACTGAGACTTCAAGTTACCCGACAACAAAACTATTTTATAATACAAAATACAGTTTGCGGCTACAGTTTTTTTAACGGTAGCCACTGTCACAGCACATGCTTTGAATCTAAGGTGCCATTGGGTCATAGAATAATCGCACAGGCATAACTATAGTGTGTCCCATTGAAGACTGAACACTTTTAACATGACAGAACTTATCTACTGCCAACAATTCCGTATAAATGTTACTTGTGATGGAATAACAACTGAATAATGCACTTATGACAAAAGGTTCGAGATTCTCACTTTACCCCACTAAGGGCATTTTCATTTTAAGTGAAGCGGACTTTCACTAAGGTTTGACTTTCTCCACTTCCTCCTTTCTTTTCTTTCTTTGCTTTCTTCTTCCGCTTTTGTGTTTTTTGGTTCACCAGTTTTTTATTTTTCGAATATGCCACTTTCAACAGACCTTAAAGTGTGGTTAGTTAATGAGTATTCCAAATTTCAAAGTCTTCGTCATGTTGAGCGTCGGTTTCGAAGAAGTTTTCCACAAACTGACATTCCTGCACTTGGGACCATTTCCAACGTTGTTAATTCCTTTATAAATACTGGATCAGTTCAGAACCCACCACGTCGGTCTACAGCTTATGTTCTGACTGAAAACTCGAGGAACAGTATTGTCGACCATTTTCGACAAAACCCTAATTCATCAACAAGAAAGGCCGCTGCTGTCCTTGACATTTCAAAATCTTCCATTTCAAGAGCTCTAAAATCAGTAAAGATGCATCCTTACAAGCCAATCCATGTTCACATGCTGCAAGACCGTGATAGAGAAGCCAGGACAGTCTTCGCTACTTTAACTTCAAACGCTCATCAGGAAGAAAACATCAACGGACGAATGATTGACCGCATATTTTTCTCCGATGAGTCTATGGTTTACCTGAGTTCAAGAGAAAATTCCCAGAACTTTCGTCACTGGGCTTTTGAAAATCCTCGCAACTTTGTTCAAGTTCCTCAGTATCCTAAAAAACTTCACATTTGGTGCGCTATCTCATCCAAGGGCGTTGTGGGACCTTATTTTTTTTAGGAGGGTATGCTTATGACTTAAGTTAGACATTTCCTGATCACGATTATCATGAGATTAATTTGTCCTTATCATGAGATTAATTTGTTTATAGCTGTAAATGGTGATCGATATTTGTCGATGCTTAAAAACTGGTTTTGGCCAAAAGTTCGAGATATGCCAGGAATCAGCAATATGATTTTTCAGCAAGACGGAGCAACGCCTCACTATGCGCGACAAGTAAGGGAGTGGTTAGACGGTCAATTCCCAAATCGCTGGATTGGTAGGGCTGGACCAATTAATTGGCCAGCAAGAAGTCCTGATCTGACACCTCCAGACTTCTTTTTGTGGCCTTGGATCAGCTGAAAATTGCCGTGACACAAGCTTTGGGTGAGGTTACAGTGGAGATGTGTACTGCAGCGTGTCGCGATGTCCTGAAGCGTTGCAACAAAGTGTTAGAGAACGGGGGTGGTCATTTTTTGTAAGACATTTAGTCAGCTTTAAGACCAAATAATCAAAATTTTAAAATGTTTATTTCAACAGTCGTCAGAGCCGAATAAAAGTGTTCAGTCTCCAATGGGACACCCTATACTTACGCATTTGCTTTCAAGTCAGAAAGAAATTCTCAATATTATATTGTTTTACCTTAAATGATTTTATCAGCTAAAACAACAAGCACACAGGGAATTTATGGACTATCAAGGCAACATACTTACGGTTTTGAAATAGCACGGTTAGTATAGTGACAAGGACGCATAAAAAGGCTAAATCAAAGTACTCATAGTACATGGATTAATTGTGTATTGAAGAATTTTGCAAACTGTCAGGGTTTTATTTACGCGTACTCACACTTCTGCCTAAAACAAGCAGGTAGATAACGAATGGAAAAATCCTAAATGAGCTACAATCTGATCAAACGATCAAAATTATTCTCAACAATCTGTCACAAAATCTTTTTTCAAAGAAGGGTCTTTAATGAATAAATACAAAACTGTTACAAGTCTTAAGCAGTTTCTGCGCAATTTTCTTAACAGAGGTGTATATACAATTATGCAAGGCATGATGTATTATGCGTAAAGTTCTAATATATGAGCATAGATATCACGCCTAAATTTAAATTATAACTCACAATCAGTGCAAAGTAAAGTCACACTTATGAAATGAAACAGTATACAGTATGGATTAAGTCGTTTAAAGAAACTGAAGAAAATCACGATTTTCTGGGAATCAGTCCCGTTCCTATTCTTCTCGACAAATATTTGAAATTTCTGTTAAGAGATTAATAATATTAAGTTTTCTGAATATTCCGGAATAAATGAACTTCATAAAAATACTATACTGTTTTCGGTTTGTTGTAGGATGAAGGCGAAACCCCCAAGCAGTGTAAAATATCTGCAACTGCTCAGAAACTTTGTAAACCCGTTTTCGTTTATAGTTAACAGACAAGAATAGAATTTCCTCATCAAGACCTCATCTTCGTAGTCAAAGTAGACAGAGCGCTGACACTTAATAATTTCACGTTCAATGGAAAATTCTCTTGCAATACTTAACGGCACAGAGATTTTAAAATCAATTGGCAAAGGATAATGCCTCGTAGCAGGATGTCTGATGTCTGGAGGTTTCCTCTGGGGCAAAAAACAACCTGTACAAGGTAAATTCTAGTAGTGAATACAAATATGGATGCGACACGTGTCGTTGATAAACTGCGTTTCGGGGATGAGATAAAAGACTGAAAGGACAGCTAGCAGATTCAAATTGCTGGTAGTACGAGTGATTCTCAATTGTTAACTTTGACTCATGCTATGTATATCAGTTAGGGAGATACTTTATCACAGGAGTTTTACTTAAACACAAAAGTTCAGAAAGCTTTTGTATATTTTTACCTTCCATTGGCACGTTTATTTTCGCAATCAGTAAACTGTTGTAGCAGTTGCTAATGAGAACTGCTGTCAATAACCATTCTATAGTCGCGATACGAAACTTGTGGAAACTCCACAGTCTACCAGGGATAAAGAAACTTTCGTTTATCATTACACTCATACTGAACATACTTGCTGAAATGCATTGCCGTTAAAATTTAGTTTTTGCAATATAGTCAGGAATGTAGACAACACACTTCCAAACAACAACAATGATAACCATATCCATTTGTCATATGTAATGTTACTGATGGATAATGATAACAAGATTTAAAAGGGCTAATTTCGGTAACAACTAATGCAAAATCATAATATTGGGCATCAAAAATTAAATAAGTAGAACACACTATGTCATAGTTGCTCGCGTGTTTGTTATGATGTATTTTCTTCTGTCTTATTAAAATAGTCGACAATTTGGTTGGTTATAAAAGTGTCGACCAGATTTGGTGGAATTGCCATGCGAGAGTATCTAATTAATGATTATTTGGTTTTCAGAAACATCGTGCAAAGCTTCTCACACAAACCATTTGAACCCAAACTTGTACAACTGATAAAAGTGAGAAACGTATGCAATGTTTTACGTGTGACTTACGAATCCTAAACTAATTTAAGCAATTTCGTTTTGAAATTCAGTTCCACTTTTTGTATTCATTTCTAAAAATAAACTGAATATGAATCCGAACATATTTTATTTTAAAACCTACACCAAGCAGCCTATTTAAGCCCAGGTAACTCAAGACCTCACACACACAAATAACCATACATATGCCTCTGCTGTCGTTAGCTACTCGAATTTTCGTACCTTTAAGCCCCATTTAAGCACTCTGCTGCAACGATTTCGAACTTGTGTACGAATATCAAAGTTGCTTAAAATTACTATTTCTTGCGACTGTGAAAAAATTGGAGAGAGGTCAGGCTTAGTTTGGCCTCTGCTGTCGTTAGCTTTTGCTGTTTTGGCCCATTTGGGTGACCCCCACGGGTCACCTAATACTCTGATTGACACCAATTTGTGAGCGGGAGGTCCGACTCGCTTTTGCAACATTCCTACAAAATTTGGTGACAATCGGTCAGGTGGGTCTTGAGATAAATCGCGATCAGACAGACGGACGGATAGCGTGACATCACGTATCCTCGTATATGCACCAGTTACCTGGGCAAAAACTACAATATCTCAGGAGGAGATTCATTTTTATTTACAACTATTTGGATTACAGTTCAAATGAATCGTTTTTCTCACTTAAACAAGATGTACGTTCCTCATTGAATGCCCCAGAAACAACAAAGGAGTATTATATAGTGCACTGTTTTTGTTAAGATTAGCAATACCTAGTGATTAATTCATTAGTCTGCTTAAACGCTGCATATTTTTTAGATTATATATCCTAATTAGTTAATAAAGCTTCACTTAAATAACTACTCGTCGTTTAAACCCACAAATTACTAACGGACTTTTGGACAAATCTGGTCAACCACCATAAACTCCAGACCTTTCTATGACTACTTAAGGATACGAGAGAGTCATTTAAGGTTTAAATGCACCTTAGGTATCCTTTTTCCGACACAATCACTACCCTCAAAATCTGGAAAGTTATTGGGCTAACTAAAGAAAGTTGATGCTGGAGGCTTTTACGATTTTCATTCAATACTAAAGGACAGTTTCGAAAACTCCTACTCCTGCATTCCTTTTTTCTATCTTAACAAGGTTTAAAGAGTTTGGTATATTTTTGAACAACTTTCCAGCATATTTTAGGAACAAATGAAACAACTGTAAGAAATAATCCCTCGTGCAATTCCTACTTACACACAACTAACCTGAAAATATAAGTAATTGAATGCAAGCAAGACTAATTGCTTCATAACTTATATCGCGGATTAAGAGATTAACTGGTACCAAAGAGAATACAAAAACAGCACCACTGCCAACACGACAAATTAGTGAAAAGGCTGCTGCTCCTGATTCGGATTTCAAATGCAATTTAAGTCTGGAGTTGCTCGATTTTCGAGAACATGGAGAACGCTTGAGCACTGCAACGGTTTGAAATATGAGTGTTGAACAAAACGATTTGTACAAGTAAAGGGTTTACCCGATTGTGGGTGATGTGTTTGCGCGTTTGCCTACAACTTACATACCTGATAAAAATATGCTTAGATGGAGGATGGTTGGTGTGTGTGTGTGTGTGTGCTTGTGTTCTCAGGAAGATGCGGGCTCTATCCTGTAGCTCATTAAAAACAAACACTTATATCTTAAAATGGTGTTTAAGCCTTTTTAATAATTGATAGGCACAACTAGAACATTGAAAACCCAGTTGCAGTATCAGAATAAGCATACTGATTAACTCCCAAGTACACTACTCATATATAAACATGCAAATGTTTACCTTTATTTAATGTTACACACATTCCTCTTATATTACCCAACATGATTTGAACTACCATTCGTCAAACTCATTTCGCATGCATTCCTATACTACTCCACTAACTTTACAAGTTTCACTTACAAAGTAGTATAAATTATTTAAATACAATTGCACTGCATGCATGAACATCCTAAAAATCCTTTAAACTCTGGTTTAGTTCCAATACGTGTCTATTTTGTATTCAGTTCCATTTGATCCACCAGCACTACTAAACATACAAAACGCTGAGTATGCTCAACTCCCATCGACGATATGAGAATAGCAATTACCCTTCTACTCATATTAACTGCATCCAACTCCTGGAAAATACGTAAGTGCTTCTTAATTTTCTCCTAGAGGAATATTAAACTAACCCTTTTGCCGTGCAGGCAACTTCACATGTCTCTGTGACAACTTTGGAGATTGCAAAAGCCAAGAAATTCAACGTTGCCATGGAGGGTCTTGCTTTGATATCCTGGCAGACGGGGCAAAACAAATTATCCGAGGCTGCACAAACAGCAGTCTCATTTCAGCTATACTCACACACTCCGCTGACAGCACTCGCATGCCCTACACCGTCTTCCCTAATGGATCAATCTCAGTCAGTCCAAGTTGCCCACAAATACAAAATATCATTAGAAACACATTTGTCTCCGAAGGAGTCAAAACGGGACAACTATGCGTATGCAACTTCAATGAGTGCAACAACAACAACAAATCCTACCAGAGGCACCCAGTTAATAGTAACCTTTAATCAGCTCGGATTCCTTACTCCGCCTATCTTGAAGTGTTTGCAACCTCATCCAACCGTGTCTTTAATCTTCTTGCAATCCAATATTCAAGTGAGATAAGTAAACTTAAGGAATTTAAACTCTGCACAAAATTATTTAATATATAATCAGCCGATTTTTCAGTTCCTTCAACCTCTTTTAAAAGAACGGAAGTTTAAAATTAATACAAAGAAGGCATGACTAAATGGAGAGCTGTATATTTCTATCATGTACACTATGCACGTATCCAAGCCTTTTGATAAATGGTTCGTTTCATTTGGAGTAAACAAACTACAAAGACATTAAAATTCTATTGAAAAACTTTACACGCGAAGATTCATATGATATATATATATATATAACCGCGGGACTCTAACTTTCAGTTATCAGTCATACGCTTTAATTGCCGAACGTCCAATTTCAGTACTTTTAATACGACCTTCACTATAGATAAGAATATTTCAATGATTATAAACTTTAAATCACATTGTTGTTCCACAATTTCCACCACAGTCTACGCGAAATTCAAAAGCATTTCTCTCCTATTCTTATTGTTGTTTAAACACACTGTACACGCTCAAAAATAGGCACTATCCACAACAATACCACAAGCAGTTAAAATAGTACAGTTACATAAATCTGCATGAAACCAAATACTATCAAACAAATTTTAAGTTGCGAGTCACAATCATTCCTCACGCAATCACCATTACCATTTATTACGTTAAGTCTAATATAAACTTGAAATATTTCTATGCTATTTCACTTTCCATCCGTCTTTTAAATCACAATCCAAACCAATACATTTTCATTTTAGTCTCTACAGTAAAATGACGCACATTATTACCCTTGCACTAAGACTAACATTTGGAGTGTCCTTATCCTTCGCAGGTTTGAGTGGTTCATTAAGTACCTTTTCCTGCGTTTTCTAAATTTCTCCAATTAACCTTACAGATTTCACAATCAATTTTCCCAATTTGGTGTACGTTTGCGACTCAAGGGTTCTGCGGTAGATGTATCCGTTCTCATGAACATTGTTAGCTAGAGGAATTAATGTTACTACAACAGCGCATGAAATTACAGGAGCAAAAGCATACAAAGGCAGTCCAATCTGATGATACAATTTCAGGGTAGCGTA
>JAQGAB010001151.1:0-18517 GCA_034696565.1 Isotomurus graminis
TGCTCTCTAATCCCTCTAAACTAATTCTCATGAATTGCTTTCTTCGCTTGCATAGCTTTCGTGGTCAGAGCTTTATGTGTGTCTTTTTGTTTTTTTGTGTGAATATAATTACACACAACTAATAAGACTACTGGTACTCTGCAATGGAAGAAATGTCCGGTGAAGGAAACAAGCCGAGAACGCCTTGTAGTGATAAAAGGGCCATCAAATCCCCCTATATCGGTTTGTTTTGATATTGTTTAACAAGCAGGGATGAAGTTTAAGTATGAAGCCGTAAATTGTTTGTGCTAAAGAGAAGAAAGTCAGGTGAGCGAGGAAGACGATGACAAGAAATGATAACAGATTGCAGTGACTTTTGGTCCAATATTTCATGCTTTCATCGTACAAGTAAAAGGTAGTAAACATCTTAACCCGATTAAATGCTTTTGATTGTGCATGTAGTTCGCACAACAGGCTACACACAGCTTTTGTCAAGTCTCACATGTTTGTGTGGCATTTACTTCATATTCTGGTAAAAACCTGTCTGAAATATCCGAGCCTATGATTGCTTGATCGATGGCAACCGAAATATTGCTTGTTTTCCGTCAAGTTCGACGTGTGTTTATTTGTTGCCGCTGCTGGATAAATAAACATCTACTGAAATTAAGTTTCGTCATTACATCATATACAAATTTAAGAACCAAACGTAACTAAGTTTGTGGACCTTTGTTCAACTGCAAATTACAATAAAGAGTTCGTATGGTTTCAAGAGTATCCTTAGTACGTTTTCATCATGAAACATTTATAATAAAGTTGCTCGTGCTGTCGCTTTATAACAGTTTTATTTAAAACTAAATCCTTGTAACTTCCACAAAAGTGTTAAAATCGCTAGGCAAACGCTTTTTGCTCATATTTAAGACTTTTATGACCAGCCAGAATACGATATTTTAACGAAGATACTGAATATTCCAATTTAATTTATGATAACGCATAATTAATTCCCCTTGTTCATTATTAGTTAAAAGGAAGATGTTATTATAGCAGATGATTCTAATGCCATGCGATGTAAGCCTTTTATCGTGTTTATGTATTCGCTCATGTCGTGATACCTCGGCCAATTAAAGTGTTCCTATATTTCTTGCTTGTTTGTATTACCTTTTGTATGTCCTACCTTTCCAAGCCAGCCTCTGCTACGACAAACACTAATAAATGTGTAAAATTTTAAAGCGCAGTTCTTCTTTATATTATGTAGCCCAATATCCACGATATAAGAATTCCATGTGCTGTTTGTCTTTCCTCATAAGGTAGTCGACTGTGAAAGAAACCATCGTGATAATACATTAACGTTTAAGAATGCCACGACCTAAATTCGTGAGAAGGCAAAATCACTGAACTTATTTCTAAGCCTGAATGTTTTTTCCATTGAATCGTGTCAAGCATATTGAAACATGAAAATTAATTTTTTCTTTAAAGCATGTAAATGTTTATTCAGAGACAATAATCACGCTTGTTCCGCATAATTAACACTGGAAAAAACCTCCCACATTACTTACTGCCAAAAGGTTGACTTTTAGCCCAGTCAATTTGGGCTTATAGGCTCACCTGTGTCGTTCGTCCGTCCGTCCGTCCGGTTTTGACTTTGGGATCAAATATCTCCTAAACTATTAACCCGGATATTTTCAAATTTTGACATGTTTGTAGTAAAAGCGATTTAGAATATGTACGCAAACTTGCGTGACTTTCACATGTTTAATTCGCTTACACTGTGTGCTTAAGTGGCAAAGAAATTTCTAAAATTATTGAGAGCAGGGCCCGAACGGGGCTTGACCCCTCCCTAATACTTCCAGGGTCGCAAGATATCATTATTTTAAGCTACTTTGGTATTTGTGTCGAAGGTCGAAATCGATGCAACAGGGTGCTTAAGTAGGGGATGAAGGTACCAAAATTATCGTCGCTAACGACAGCAGGGCCCGAACGGGGCTTGACCACTCTCCAATACTTCCAGGGTCGCAAGATATCATTATTTTAAGCAACTTTGGTCTTCGTGTTAATTGTCAAAATCGATGCAACAGGGTGCTTAAATTGGGGTTTTGTGAGAAAAAATTATGTTGCCATAGAATGCATGATTGTCAAAATACGAAATAGCCGTCCATATTAAGTGCTAAAGACACTTAATTTAGGAATAAATTAACTCTATGGATTATTTGTACCTTAAACAACTTGTAAAATTGACTGGGCTATAAGAGGCTGCTTGGAGTAGGTTTTTACTCAAGCGTTAGCTTCTCTTTAGACCTTTGACCTTTTCCTGACTCCCTTGGGATAACTTGATTTAGCAAACGATACAAGGGTTTATACATTGAGGAAGTTATTTTTGTTCAGCCATCCCTTGCATCAACATCTTCAGAAGGAATTAATGTTGTCGAAGGAGACCAAAGGTTCTTTATAGTCTTATCCATTTTGAGAACAAATTTTTTACAAATAAACTCCTATGGTATCCCGAATAGAATCACCGAACAATTATGTGTAAACCATTTCTTTCAAAAAAATGTGTTCTCATTGCTACAAGAACTTTGAGAATTCGTGGATAAAGTTATACTTGGAACCCACATTCTAATAATAAATCGCATATGGCTGGTACAGTAGAGATTTGTTACGCACTTGTAGGCATAGTTAACCTTCCGGGATAGGCCTTGCAACTGTAACACATTGACACTCTCGTAAGGTTTGAAAACAGGGAAGGGAGTAAAAACAAAGGATATAAGTAAAACCCCAATTTTCTGCCAGGCTTTATCGCTAAATCCTAATAGCCAACCTGAACTAATGTCTTTCCATTAGCATAATAACCAACTGGCAGAAATCGTTATATATTATTTACACCCCAACCTGTTTAAAACCGATACGCTTACTTGGACCAACGGATTAGCTACTGACTTAGTTTTTCTCCCCTTCAAACGTAGGCGAATGCAAATAAAACCTGTTTAGCTTGTAATACGTGTTATTCATTTAATAGATTAAACTTTTGTACATCTAAGCTTTATCATATATACTTATGTGGTCCAGTTTTTACTACACAATAATTTCACACCTACAATGTTCACCTGCCTCTGCGGGATTAATGTAATGTGATTTGAGACGTCAAATCTTACTAAAGATAAGCTACGATTAAAAAGAATCAGTAATTTAGTAAGCTGATTTTGATTAAAACTATAGTTTACGCTTTTCATGTAACGAGGTTTTAATTAATTGTGGTTTATTTATGTTGTAAAGTTTTGCCTACTATAGGACTTAAGGTTAAGGCTGAGAAGAATAATGACTGGAGATGTTGCAGTCTCTTTTTAAGTCAACTAAAATGATTGAGGCTAGTCATCCTTCTACAATTAATTTACAGTGCCTTAATGCGTTGGTTCGACATGTTGGGTTACAATGCTTATGTCACTGCAAATTATTTTAAAATATTTTAATTAATCGTTTCTTCAGTGTGTTTCTTATGTGAAGTTTCTGTGTAGATATTAACCCGTTTGTATACAGGTATGTTAGCTAGTTTCTTAAATTATTGATCAATTTACTTTGCTAAGCATGCTCTTATTGTGTGTGCCTTTATATTGAGTTGCTTCTCTTATCTATTCTTTCAGGAAATACTCAGTTACTATTGGAAAAGTAGAACAGAGTTGCCGCCGAAGCCAGTCGAGAATATTTCGGATGAGCGTCTTCTGAATTAAATATATGTAGAAGAGAGTTCATCAAGGAATTCCTAAAACATTTTTGTCTATTGGGCATGCCACAGAAGGGTCAAAATACATTTTGATATAGCGCAAACACTCATACAGTTCATATACCACTTTATCGTTGCAAGTGAACTCCAAACTAGCGAGATAGTCCCAAATCACAGTCGCTATACCGAACAGTTTGTAACTTCGTATTTTTGGTTGTCAAACGCTAAGGAAGCTGAGGATAAATAACTGTTCGAAAAAGTTATAGTTGCTACACCAACCGAAATTCAACAACACCGATACACCAACTGTTTAATTTAAACATAATGTTTGTGTCGTTGCTTGTGCCATTTTTAACGTGTCTTTTACCTGTGAACGCTCTTCTCAACTCGGAATACATTTCGGACTTGCGAAACCCTCTCCATTTTATTCACACCTTCAGCTCCTGTAACATTGAATACTACTACTACTTCATAATAACTTCAAAACACCATAAACATACATCTTTACCTTTTCTGAATTTACTCATGAACAGGAAACAATCTACCAGCTCAATATTCAACCTTTACGTCAAACATGGCGAAACATCAGGAGATACAATTTTAAAAACTTACTTTAATCGGACTACACCTGTAACAAAGTACACGAATTGTAGAATCGCATATATCGAACTAACAAATGAGTACGACTTCAAATCTTCAACAAGTATTGAAGCCTGGTTTTTAAGAACAGTAATGTACGGGCTGAACTGTTTGGGGGAAGTACCCACTGGATTTTTATTTTGCACGAGAACAAAAACTTACAACACTTCTATACAAGGTTCCAAATCATTCCTGCTCCTTTCCGTGTTCTACAGACGGCTCGAATTTTATATTTCGAATTTAAGAAACCATCGATTCTGATTGGACTAGTGGTATGCGCTTATTGCAAACATTTTGACTATTCCATGGTTACTCTTAACAGTCTAGTGCAAACAGGGAGCTCAGTGACTCGTATTAAGGGAATTTGGACGAGGCTGCTTTTCAACACAAGGAAACAAAGCTATTATGTAAGTAAACGTAACTGCCAGATAATTAAACAAACGCATATGATTCTTGAAGAATCCACAAAGTTCAGTAGCGAGAACGGCCTTAAATTTGGACTACCAGAGGATCACTTAGTCGTGGCTCACATGATAAAAAGGCACAATTTGAGTAAGTGCGCCGGTAGTGAATTTTTGGAGTTGGATTACTTAGTGGGAATGTTTTACTTTAACACAATTTTCACCAATAATTTCTTTGAAATGCATCTGCTTTCTAAACCTGTACAGCTAGAGGTATCAGCGTACGCGTCTGTAAAAGCTCCATATCGAATGGTTATTTTCGTCGACATTCGTTCCAACTTAAACTTCCTTGCACTTTTAATGCCGTTCGACTTTGCTATCTGGGCTGCACTTATTGCAGTCTCCATCGCAGTTACGATTCTAGTTTACCAGTCAAGCAAGAGTAAAAATTTAAAGACTTTCTTTAACACATTGTTCTGGACATTCTCTGCTATTTTGTGTCAGTACACAGAAACTAGCCAAATAAAGTTGGCTAGAAATCGCGGGTTCCTTTTCTTGCTCATTATGATTTGGATGATCACTTTGACCGTTTTAAGCAATGAATATTCTGGAAGTTTGTTTTCATGCCTAGCAACGCCACAGCCTCCCACGAATCTCCCTAAAACACTTGATGAACTCGTAAAAACAAAACTATTATGTATTACCTTAACCTCTGTTTTGATGGTTGATTCAGAAAATTGGTCATCGCGCATTGTGCATGAACTAAGCCATCTTTTGCAAACTCAACCTGGAAACCATTCGAAGACCATAGAAACTTTCCAGAATAATTTGAAATGGATTAACAGTACAAATTTCATTTGTATGGTTGATTTAAAGTACACACAGATAAGCAAGGATTTATATGATTGTGGCCTGGACTTTGGTTTGCCGTCAATTTTTGTACTGTATGATAAAGAATTTGATGTCAAAGCTATGACTGCTTTTGTAGAATCATTTACTAGTTTATCCCCGATTCAAATTGAGAATGAAAGAGTTCTGAACCGTTTGAGTGAGTACAAACCGTGGATCACCTGCAAGAATTTCTTTTCACGAGAATATCTTTTACCGTTTCTGGCTAAACTGTACGAATCTGGCATTTACGGTAATTGGAGAGATACATATGAGCGGTATGATATCAAGACATTTCTCATTGACAAGATTAAGTCATCCAGGAATAAATTGGCAATTACCAGTGCGCTTTTACAGAAATCAAGGCACACGAGTGATTCCGAAAAAACTTATGCAGTGACGATCAAAGACATTCTAATAGCGTTTTACGTTTTGGCTTCTCTTGTTCTCATGTGTATCTGTTTCTTTATTATTGAAGTGATACTCATGAATATTTACAAATTTAGAAAAGCGTACAGGATACTTAAAACACAAATCCATGCATTCAAATTTATTTTGCATTGAGAGACAGAACATCATACGTTTGATAGTGAAAGATCAGGACATTTGCAGCTTATTTCAATAAAAAACGTTTGGCTTTTGATCGCCTTTAATGCTGTGGTGATTTGTTTAATTTTCAACTCATACTAGGCACCCTGCTTTATCTAATTCGAACTTCTGGACACACATTGATGTTGCTCTTGATAATAATCTGCGACTGTGATCGTATTCGCGAGGACTTAAAAACCTTTTTGGTAGCTCGTGTCAATAATGCCAGGAGTCCTACGAAAGTTGGTTCTAACACATATCACTACTTAAGCACGTAAAATAAGCGACTTTAACTCACAAAACTAGCAAGAATTCAGTTGTGCAACTAAATTTGCTTTTACTACCATTGTGCTAAACGTTGAGTCAGTCAAAACAAGTGATTTAGAAATATTCAATCGTAAAGTGGAAAATAAGGCAATCACAAAAATGGAAGGCAAAATAATATCGGGTATCCTATAAACCCTAACTGACTGGGCTAAAAATGACACTAACTGCGACTTCTTTGTTCTTAGTGATACACTTTCAATCCTGTGAATATGTCAAACGTTTTGAATCGCACCAAATAACACATACCCTTTATAACATACAGTCACACATTACCTTACAATGGAATTCCTTGATTGAGGTTCGGTGGAATGGTGATATGTAATTCATGGTTGGAAAAGTTGAATGTATTTAAATTATAATTCTAAAGAGTGGGAACAAATGTGTTTCAAAAGAAGTCATTCATGTCCTACAGAAGAAGGCAACTCTTTACTGCAATGGTAAACGAGTGTTTAGGTCAAGTCGTGTATCCAATGATGGTAACCACATGGAGCGTTCTATTTGTCGTGGGAATCTTTATTGCCATTCGTCTATACAACGTCGTTCCATTCCCGATGTACGCTCTCTTCATTCTGCTTGGCGTGGACGGATTCTTTATCATCAATTTTGTTATCAAAGAGTGCGGACAAGTATACAACACTTCTAGTGACATGCTTGGTCAATGGAAATTCGGTATTATTGGTCACGCTAACATTGAAATGACTAAAAGACAGGTCCTGTCGTGTCCACCTCTTAAGGTGAAAGTTGGCAGTTGCAATTTCTTCGAAATTACAACGCCTCTTGTAACGCTTAATGTTTGTATGGACCAGCTTGTCACACTTCTCATAGCGTCTTAAACCAAAAACGAATTTAATTTAACGAACTACTGGAAACAGTTACAATCAATGTATCTACAGAAGGCAGAAATGATAATTTATAATTTCTTGATAACATATTTCTAGTTGATCATTGCGTAATTCATTTGTGATGGAGAACATTGAGTTTGCATTTTGATCTGCTAGATCCAGACGAAAGCTATTCTAATTAGCACCAGTGCATATTTAGGCCGATATTTAAATCCCTTGACAAAGCACCTTCTCCCTACAGCTTATTAAAAATGTTTCACAGAGCCAAGAAAAATTTTAGCTTGCCATGTCGAGGCCTACCCTTCTATCCTCAGAGCATCTCTATTGCTTTAAAGTCAGCAATCTTAGCCACCTATAAATCAGGACTGGACTGCAGTCATTTACATGTCATTTCAGTCACGTTCGGCCATTTACTTAGTGAGTACTTTTACACTCGTTTGTACCAAATGATTATCTCGGCTAGTAGAGCTTTCGAATATTTGAATTATATTTATCTGCAGAGAAGTCTTTACTGGTGACATACTTTTATTAGCTCGAATGAATTTAATGTCCGCAATTCTAAGTAAAGAGCGTTAAGAAAAAAAAAACCTCATGTTTAGATCTTCTCATAACATTTACAATTTATCTCAATTCTCCTATTTGGAAATGTTCACGTAGTTTATTTATTCCATGTGACTGTGTCCAATGTTTATATTTCTTGTGTAACTGAGCAGTAAATTCAGTAATTAATTAGTTTAAGTAAAGATTATTTCGTTCCATCGCAAGAAATTGTCCAAAACCATCAAAGTGTGCTTCGGTAGCTATTAAACCAACCTTCTGCTTTATAATGAAATAATATCTAAGTTAAGAGATAATTGTAAAGGCTTGGCCACATAAATCTTACACTTTAATAAATAAACACAGCCTTCTGGCAAATAAACGTATTTCTTAACCTCAGTTGCATGAAATTCATGGGCGTTTTATTCATAATTTAGAAATACATTTCTCGTTCTAAGATATTTTCTATGAAATACACCTGGCGCTATAAAAACCTTACGTGGTTTGTAATAATTTTCCGCTCGCTAAAAAATTTGAACTCGCCAGTCTAGTTTTAGAAATTATGCTTACCAGATCATGTGACTCAAAAACGACAATGTGGCGTTATCACTTAAAACCGTTTTATTTTGTTTTTTGAACATTGTTTTAAACTAACGGATGTTTTAATTTATCAGTCTCCTCGTTGACGTTTTAAATAATACGCAAATTTCCTAGGATCAAAGTGGGTCGTGGGGTCTGAAATTACACACCATAACATATCCAACAAGTTACACTGGCAAAAAACTTATCACAACCCTCACTCATTAACATGGCCGGAGTTTGAATTATTCTTTCTTGTTTAAATATGTCCATGTTAATATTCTTATCTACTATAATCTTACATACTTGCAATTTCTCTACTTCCAAATCTGCTCACATCTAACATTTATCAGTGGTTTCTCATCCAGCAACCAGGTAACAACCTTTTATCTCTTGTTACATGGTCAAATATTCACAAACTTCTTCAGCGGGTGGATCAGTACCACCATAAGCGTCCAACTTCGGCCGCCAAAACGAACCGAATGCGGGGAACTGTTAACGATGATTCAAATTCTTTTAGCTTCCCAGGAGTTCCAAGAGAGTCACTCATCTCCGGTGAATCATGCGTATGGACTCTCCACCTCAAAAATAGACGGTACGGCACGATTTAACCTCCACAAATTGGAACTCTCGTGATACAAACTGTTCTGATGGAAACCTTTGTCTTTTCTCTCTCATCAACCTTGTCCCTCCTGAGCAATCAGAGCGATACACACAAGCACAACAACCTCTAAGCTACATAAATATATTCTAAAAAAACAAATGTTTCAACAGGTTTTGCTCAGAAAAGCCTCAAGGCGGCTTGGAATTTCCTTTTGGCGGAAACACCGCTGTACTTATACTCCACACAAATCCTGAAAACTCTCGTCCAAGGAATCAATTTAACTTGGGAAGGAATATCATTCGATAAGATTTTAACCAAACACATTTCCACATATTCATCAGCACCCAGTGGCGTTATAAGCTACCCTGTCATTGGATTTTAAAAAAGCTATTTTTTGAATATATTGACTTTTTAAAATTGACAAACTTATACAACTTTGAAAAATGTCTTGGCAACTTTCATGTCTTTCCTCTTTGCCTATTAGTGTGAATTTAAAACTTGGTTCGTCAAACCATTAATTCATTACTTGAAAGAATTAATGAAGATAATGAAAGTGAATATTCATAATTAAATAACTTTACATCTCTACTCCAAGTCACGTCCTAACTAAATCAATATGTGGGTCGTATTGTCCAAATCATTTTGTTAGAAGCCCAGCACAAGAAAACACAGCATGGAAACATAAAAGGCCAGCACTTCTCAACACACACTCAACCACGAACGACTTACTAGCGGCTTAGTTGCTGATTTTAATTTTAATGAAACTATTTCTTTCGTTACTTCGTTCTGACCAAGTACTTCATGCTTCAGTTATCTGAACTTTTTAGATTCGTATCATGCAACCGATATATGAAAGCAACTCTGCGTGCTTATAAAATATTCATAACAAATTGTGCTAAAGCTTTAATGTCCATATACATATCTTTTAAACCGTAGGCATTTTATATCGTCACTGGAATTGCTGCGCAATGGAAATGTTACCGTGTTGTACAACAATATGTTAAACAAAAGATGACGAAAGATATATACGAGTATAAGAATAAAACAATACAGTTTGGTAACTTTTGCCCGTACCGTAAAAAGGAGGTAAAGTTTTAACATGTGATCGTCGGGATCAACTTAACTTTCAATTTATTCTCCAGCATTTGATTGTTCATGCTCTTGTCCATAAAAACCCACTCTATAACTAGCTACAGACTTCACAACCAAACAATTCGGGAAAAAACGGGTTTAAAGAATTTCTAACGGTTTCCGATTGAGTTATGCAATGAAATTGGGTGCCAGAGGCCATATACGTTCGCGATCTACACAGACCTAGTGGATGCTAAACTATCGAAAGTTTAATTATGTCATAATTTACTTTTATAACATGATTTTTTTATTTTGCGAATTTCTAGCTAACTAGCTATTGATTTTTAATACTGATTATGTGCAATATATTTCCAACACGCTGAACACACTCAACCGTTACACTCTTAAACGTTATGTAACTCATTCTTAGACTACTACTACATCAGCACTGGAATTAATCTTATGCCACAAGTTGTCCTGGAAATAATTAAATGGATATGAGACTAGGAACATTTAATATGAAATTCACATAGTAACTGACCCAAACCTTAAGCCCAGTATTAAATAAAGTGAACACTATTTTTCTACACAAGATAGGAAAAACGAAGTGTGACCCAAATCGTCATTAGAAGAAATTGTTTCTTTAATTCTGTCGTGAGAGCGGGTGAATATCTTTGAATGAGTTCAATCAATAAAATACGATCAATAAAAAATCATTTGGTTAACAGTGTCTAATTTAATCAAATTGGATAGACCCCAGTTATGGTAACAACAATTATGCCAAAGGTGTGCATTTTGGGCATTGGGTTAAAACGATTTGTGTTTTATAAACCATGAAATCTGATATATAAAACCCACGGATTTGATCCTAGTTGAACTGGGGCTTGCATTGGGCAGTTAAAGTCAGTAGGGCCAAATGCAGCTGACATTGAACCCGTACAGGGTATTACGTGTAAGTAAGATTGAGGTTGCTATGAATAATCCATAAACACAGAATGACATTTTCCCGATCGGAAGACGAATGTCGATTATAGTATCACATGTGTTTATTAGGTTTAAAACTTCATATATTTTTAATTACCTGATGAGCTCCATTAAATCCTGTTTTACAACAGGTATTTTTAAGTACATATTCTCGTAACACTGTGACGTTATCTTGACGCTAATTTGAGTCTAGATTTGCATTTATTTATTAACACTCAAATGTATTTGTGCACCTAATGGTGTTTGCATTTACCTTTGCGAAATAAGCCATCAAATGTACACACTGTTTGTACACATTGGCTAAAATCCATTCGTACACACATCTTTTAAACAGCAGTATTTAGCATTGGTATCTCCCAGTTTCAGGACGGGCCAATTTGTTCCACATTATTAATAGATTGTTGGGAATAATCACAAATATAATAAGCAATTCAAATGCCAATGAACATTTCCTATTAGGTGTTAAGATTAAGGAAAAATATATTCGAACTGGAACTCTGACTTGGTTAGCATAAACAAACACATGAAACATTACACCACGAAATTACAAAACTTCTGGTGTTCCAGTATTTATTTTGCATTAAGTTTATAACACGAATTCAACTTTCAAATAAGCACTTCAGCCTTTTGCTGCTGCAAATTCTATAAAACTAAAACGACCATGTGTAGTTTCAAACGAATTTAACTGCAAAAACACATTCGAAAGTAAAGTTAACCAGTCGTTCCCGTTAAGCAGCTTCAGATGAAGTATTCACTATTCTTGATATTACTCACTGCTGCATCATTTGCGAACAGTTCAGTTAGCCTCCCATTTATTTCTGACATGCAAGACCCACTCCATTTTCTACACTATTTTAGTTCCTGCAACATTAACTATTACTACATGATCAATCGTCAAAATCCAACAAAATCCTCCAATCCGTTTTTAAATTTTATTATTAATCGTAAATTATCTACCAGCTTAATCTTTAGATTCCCTACAAAAAGTACATTTCCTCTAGAGATGAAATTGTTGCATCTCACTTTCGTAACGTTCTATCGCTTACAAGACACACTAACTGCAGAATCGCTTTCATTCAACCTCAAAAAGATTACCTCACTACCAAAGCTATCGGAAACTCATTCGGGTTTATTGAAGAGGTTTTGCATGGCCTTCGTTTTTTAGAAAATAACGCTCAGTGGATTTTCATACTCCCACAAACCACAGACATTTATGACTTCAGCATATATTACGAATTAATTGACGCTGAGCTCAGGAAGGCTCAAACCGCACGAATTTTATACTTAGAAATCCACGAGCCGTCAGCCTTAATTGGATTTGTTGTGTGTATATATTGCGGTACCGATGACTTACCACTGATCCCCCTGAACAATTTAGGGCCGAATAGAGACTCTTTGAAAAGCTTACAGTCGATATGGAAGTCTGTGCACTCTAACACGAGAAACCACGCGTACTCGGTCATCAGGGATTGCGATAAAATAGCGTTGGCATTGACTTAACTGACTGATAAAAACAGGAGCCCGCAATGAAGAGTCTCCATGAGGAAGTGTGTTTCGCTTATGGAGATTTCTCTGTTTAACATAGAGGAAGATACACTTTTTTCTCCTCTTCCTCCTGCGCTCGCACTGCTCCATCTCCTCCCTCTCCAGCGGTTGCTATGTCGCGCGTTCACCCTTAATTTATTCAGCCAAAACTGCATATCGGCAGCTAATTTTTCTTAAAAACTTTAAGTTTGCTAAACATATGCACGTTTGTAACGAAAGAAACCCATTCCGAGGAACCTGACTCGAGGATCTTCATTGTTAGTTAAAAATTTAAGTAGCGAAAATAGCTTTGATCTACCTTCCATTTTCGTTATATATGATCACGAACTTCAATTCAAACGGGTTAGTTCCGTAATTAAAGCATTCACAAATCGTTCAGCAGTCCAAAGTAAAGATGAAGGAGTTATGAACTTCTTAATTGAATACTCTCTTTGGTTAACGACAAAGACTTTCTTCTCAACGGAATATCTTATACCGTTAATTGCTAGGCTGTATGAATCTGGAATCTACGACCGATGGAAGGTTACGTACCAACGATCTTTAGTGACGTCAAGCTTTGTTTTCTCGTTGAACGCATTTGCAAACTGTGGAAGCTCTTTTTTTTCAACAAGAATAAAGGGTCTACGTAATCGCAACTAAAGAAAAGAGCTCACGTTACCGTTGCAGAAATAATCTACTTGGGCCGACGGTTCGTTCTTAGTTGTATAATATGACCAAGAATAATCTTTTAAGAGTCAATAGGAAATTCTGGCAATTACTAGAAAGCTTTTATTAACTTTAGACCCAAAGGAAATTCATATTCAAACTATGAACAGAATAGGATATATACCCATAAATGGAACTTGCACTGAATCTTACTCGACTGAGCGTCTTAACTTTATTGGGGTAAATTGAGACAACGATGCAAAAGTCTTCTCGCTTCAAGAGGACTTATTTTACCTTGTGCTGGTACACTGAGGAGACTTCTCGCTTCAAGAAGTCTTCAAGATTTATAATACTAAATTAGTACAGAGTTTCTCAAAGAGCAAGTGACACTTGATCTTTAGGGATGGAAGGCCGTTTTACGGGGAACTTCGGTTCAATAATTGTATAACTTGAGCAGGGACAATGAGAGCCTTTCTAGGAAGGATCCCTTACAAAACGTTTAAAAGACTACTCGTCGACGTACCTTCTTCAATAATGATTTTAGGGAGGCCGTGGGACTGATGAGTTCTAGTGACGCTTTTTGAGTGATCCTTGATGAGCTTTGACACAGGTCTCCAAGGTTCAAGTTTCCAAAGTCAGTGGAATAGAAGTTTTCCAGAGTTCAGGACCCGCTAGAAGAAACTATCAATTTCCCACCCGAATAATACCATTTACAAAAGGTATTTCACAATAACTATGTACACAATATTCTGACTTAAGGCTAGGGTACTTACACAGCGTTCCTTAAGTCGGAGTTAGTAATAAACTTAAAAGAAATAGAGTTTCCTTACCAAAACTAAATAGAGATGAACCAAACGGTAAGAGGGTATGAGAGATAATGATTCTCAACTGAGAAGTTATCTCTGCAGAAAGATTCTCCCTGAGATGATGATGCATCTGTCGGATCGCATCTCCGTATACTCCCAATGCTGAGGTTGGAATGCACGCATCTCCTGATCATGAACCTCACTCACTATTGGCCATCGATTGACCCAAGAGAGACTCCTTCTCTCCTTGAACTGGGATTAACTGCATACCTGAGTGATAAGCTCAAATTGCGATATGCATTTTTCCTACTCCACCTTAATTCTAATCTACTTCATGAAATTAATAAAGCCTCACAATTTCCTTCTCCACAAAACAAACACACAAATAGGCGTGCATGGGCGCGAAAGGCAATGGACGGGAACGATGCGGTTTCACAGTTTACAAGCGCAGTGCAAATCAAAGATATTATTATCGTGTTATACTTTCTAGCATCTCTTGTTCTTCTGTGTGCCTTGCTGTTCATTGTAGAAGTAAAAACAAAGTTTTTAAATGGTCGACACATGTGGATACTGCTTAAACCACTAATACACATGTTTGTTGTTAAATCCCATATTTGCATAGGAAAGTTTATGGTAAAAAGGAATATGTGATGTAGTACGTATTATGAGAGTTGTGGTGTTTAATTGTTACGTAAAATTTGTTCACACTTCTTAAATATAAATATTCTTTTCAACACAAATATCGATTTAAAGTCAAATGAAATGTAAATATTTAAGGTTAGTTAGAACACTTCTCTGTGTCGCTGTCAAGATGTCAAGCATGTTTCTAAATTAGTATTCGTTAGAGTTTTGTTGTCCAACTACCTCAACATATATTGAAATGATACAATGTACAAGACGTGTACATTGTCTGAAAAATAAATTCGATCGCAATATTATATCTCCAATAACGTTAAATGTTTATGTGCAACAACGTTTGAAATAAAACCTGTGTTTAGGCTACTTGTTGACAACACAAAAATTCGGAAAAGACGGAACCACGTTGGTAGTTGGAATTCAATGGTCCACCTATCTTAATAGGTTTCTTTGTGTTTTCATTGC
Source organism: Isotomurus graminis (assembly GCA_034696565.1). NCBI lineage: Eukaryota > Metazoa > Arthropoda > Collembola > Entomobryomorpha > Isotomidae > Isotomurus > Isotomurus graminis. The sequence continues at coordinate 15,249 of JAQGAB010001151.1, forward strand.
AAGCATACAACCTTGTGACAAACGTGTGCCATGACATACATATCATTCGCACGTCTACGGACAAATTCCTTGTACAACAATACTTACTGGGGACGTGAATAACTGCAGGATGTCCAAATTCACAACAATAAGCTTTGGTTAAAAACTACAAACAGTTATTTATATCATGTATGTATAACATCTAATTTATCTAAAAACTTCTCTCTCTCAAGTCATAGATTTCAATAAGTGTTTTTCATAGAATTGGAATGTGCCTGCCAGGTTTAAATTCCTCATATTTAATTATTATGACATCACAATCATTCTTCAATGCAAAGTTAATCTAAACTACAGGAGGGTGGGTCAGTGTATTCTGCTCTTTGGTATGGTAACTTAACGTACACAGCTACTGATGTTTATAAGGTTCATATTTGTACTATTGCACACTGTTGATTTTTGCGAACAAAATTTGTTTAAAGTTAAGTAAACTTTTTTGGTCATTGAAGTATTCAATAATTCAAGTCAAGTAGGGCATAAGAAAGGTATATGCCACCATTATTAGCATAAAGTCTCTAGAATTTTCTATACACGTTATAAAATCATGTAATTGCACCTTGTCTTACTTGATTGTCTGTTGTCCACATTCTGCTTTAGTTTTGGACGCTGGAACGTGAACGTTCTTCTCATACTCTTCGGGTTCTTGAACGTTGCCTCTAGGATGGTATGTTACTCATGTAATAACAACAGTCCTGCCTTTTCTAACATCGCTGCAGTACTTATATGTAGCAGCAATTCCGATTCCGATCATCTTTGTATCAACCCATACGAGCTAACTAAAGTGAGTGATATCCCCTTGTTTGTATGTTTCCACTTCATCGTATACTAAGGTGTGCATCTTCCCAAGCAACTTTTATGTTAACAACACACACCGCTTTTGTCGCATAAAGATTCACCTGAAACCCTAACTATGATAATCATTTACAACAAATTAATTTTGAGCTGTATGTTAGACATTATAAACAAGATACTTACACTCCTATTAATTCCTAATATTGAATTTATTTTGTCCACCTTAGAAGTTAGCAGGAGTTCCACAAGCTGATCAAAACAAAAGTCTGGCGACACAAATGACGTGGTGATATCAAAAAATTCAAACTTCTTCTAAATGATGTACATTACATCACTGATATTTGAGCCAGCTTGATATTCCGACATTTCAATGCACCAAACTTCCATTCTTCATTCTTTTAATGCTTTAAATTATAGAGGTTTTATAAACATGTTGAAGTCCACAATAGATTAACTTTTTTTAATAGTTTTCAAAATTATTGAGACCAGGCATAAACTACTACGTGTCAACGATAACGAAGCCTATTCCAATTTAATGAATGATAGCCCATAATTTAGTTCCCTGTGTTATTATTTGTCATAAGCAGATGTTGTTATAACACGTGGATTTTATGACATGCGATGCAAACCAGTATCACAGATACGTATTTGCACATATCGTGATAGCTCAGCGAATATACAATGTTTGCTTATTTGTTTAACCTTTTGTATTATGTGCTTCAAAGCCAGCTTGCACTACGTCATACATTGCAAAACGTGTAATTTAAAAACAAATGTAGTTTTAATGTATTTAATGTAGCCAAATATCCACTATATAATAATTCAGTGTGATGTACACCTTCCCTCAAGGGGTAATCGACTATAGAAAAAAATGATTCTGTTAAAAACGTGAAGATGTTAAAGATAAAATCAAAATATGTCGGGTTTTAAGGATTATGCCATGTTTAACGGTGGAAACCTTTGTGATGATATATTTGTGTTTCAAGCGCTTACAAAATGTCAGGATCTAAATCCTTTAGCAATCATAATCCCGAATTTGAACCTGTTTTTATTTTAAATGTAAATTCTCTTTGTCTGTGTAAAGCATATTTTAGGATCAATTAGCATCAAAGTCCTTCAACTTTTGCGTCCTTCGTCATTTATGTTCCTGACTGGTTAAAATGTATCACAAATTATTTCAGGATAACAACGATGCCTGTAAAATATAAAACGATAAATTAACTGAACAGAGTATGCAGTGATAAGTAGCGTTTGTAATAGACTGTATGCTATACAACGTGCGAATAACGTAGCAACAAGAGTATGATATGCAAGTATATTGCTGACCATTCTAACATCAAAGATTCATTTATGCGCGACCATACTTATAATTTGTTTATATGTTAGAAGTATGTGAGTGACTATTGATGAAGCAGAGCCTACTTATTCATTCACAGCTAACATTCCGTTTGTCTTATCCTACAAAACCAAAACCTTTCTTTACATTCATTGATTGTAACAGATATATAATAGTCCCAGAGAGAAATATTCCCACAATTGCAATAGTTAAATAGCCTAGCTTTGTATTGAACATTCGTTGACACATCGGTTTTACATTAAACTAACAATAAGATAGCTGTCAAGCAACGCATACTCAACAAACCATACTCACTGCGGGGAGTCTGAATGTATAAATGATAAGCATGCACAATTTATGATCTATATTACAGTTCAATAAAAGTCTCAGTGCAAACGGTGGGCATGAGTAGTCAACTTCATACTGTGCTATGTTAATCATAGAGAAATCATTTTTTAAACAGTCATGAAAGACATATTGTTTGCGGTATACAATTCCTAATAAACTGAAAACTGAGTTTCGTATGAATAAGGATATCATTTTGTTGTTCCTAGTTGTTGTGATTAGATGTTCCTAGAATGTTTTGATCAATGTGTGCATTATTTAAGACAACAATCTTTAATCAGATACGCGTTTATTGGGAGATTGTAATTAAACTTGGTTTGATTAAACAAAAACTACAAGTCCGCGAGTTAAGTGGAGCAGGTCATTCTGAATTATAAAACCAGCCAAATAAAAACTATATTAGAAAAAGATACGCGCACACTACAGTACTGCATGGGTACAAAATCTATTCTATACAACTTCCTCTTCTACTTACACCATCGCTGAAGGTTCTTGTCCTATCCAAACACAAAAGTTCCTATTTCGCTTTAAGAAACGAAGAAAATAATATTGTTTCCTGATTATTCAATTCAGTATTACTATTTTTATTTTTTCTGCATTTGAAGTAACGTTTTGTTGTTTAAATAGAATCTAATCAAAACTAAAGCAGCGTTAAAAAGACTCAGCTTTTTAATCCAAAGTTCCCAAAATGAATTTTATTCAATCAACATTTTTCTCAGAGGCTTATCTAGTCGACATTAAACAGATCCACGCTTGCACA